>VZTE01000262.1:5728355-5822202 GCA_013397775.1 Eulacestoma nigropectus
CATCCCTGGATGTGTTTAAAAAGAGATTGGATGTGGCGCTCAGTGCCATGGTTTAGCTGAGGTGTTAGGGCATGGGTTGGACTCGATGATCTTGAAGGTCTCTTCCAACCTAGTCATTCTGTGATTCTGTGAACTGCTAATTATGGGTCCAGCCCAATTTTAGGCTTTTAGAATAGTAACGAGGAAGCTCTGAAAGAGGGGGAATGAACCGCAGAAGGTCATTTGCCATCACACACTGTGGTTTGAGGCTGGTTTTGTGGTGGCAACATGGAAGTGAGAGTTGGAAGATTCAATTACCATCACTGCTTTTTACTTAGCAGTGAATGATCTCTCAGCACTGCGTGGCTGCTCTCTCCCATGGATAAAAGAAAGCTGATGGGATAGTCTGTTTATTTTGCAAGGTTGATTTAGGCCAAGTTTCTTGGACTGCTGTTTCTAGTTGCAACCTATAATTTTTCAAGCAGTGACAGAGAAAATGTAAAGCTGCTCAGAACTGAAAAATTAACTTTTTATACAAGTCTCGATGGATCCTCGCAGCCTCATTGGTTTAACTGGTTTCTTGACTGATGAGAGATGGCTGTTTTAAATTAATTTGGAAGCTTTCACACACAGTTGTGGCACTGGCTGAACTGAAATTGGCTTTGAAACTGCTAATTCAGTTGTGAGATTTGACTAGAGAGCATGGCCTTGGCAATGCAGGATCATTCTCTGAAGGAAGACAGTCTGAAAAGCATGGCACTTTCAGCTATGAAATTCGGTCAGTCTAATTGAACAGAGCCTTTTTCTCTTTCTACCTTCATGGCTGTAAAATATATCCATCCATCACTTCATGATCTGCAGGTTTTGCATTGCTTTTTTCTTACATAGCAAGTTTGAGGATCCAAGTGAAAGCCTAAACATGTTATTAGCATTGTACTGTAATGCACCTCTGTTCTATCCTGCTCTGGAAAAACAGGTTTTAGTCACCTAGCAGTGAACACCTGGTGGTCTGTTGGCTTTTCAGGGATCTGTGTAAACAAGCAAGCACATGCTGCCCATCCCACCTTAAACTTACTGTTTATAGGTTTCTTGGCTCTCCAGGTTTGGAAGGGAGCATGGAAGTTTGAAAGAGATAGAAGGAAATCACTTAGTCAAAAAGAGGAGAGGAAGTTTTGGTTTAGTGTTGCAGTCAAGTACCAGGACATTCAGGAGTCTCGCTTAGTTCTCCCTGTTCTGAAAAGGATAGGGCTTCATCTTGGCCGGAGTGATTCCATGAGGGAATCCTGTGTCACACACACAAGCAGCTGCTATCCAGAAATGAACCTGATTTAGGTGGGTACCTAAAATTCCAAATGTCAGGTCAGAGAAAGAGTATTAGCAGTCAACCTGTTCACAACACTGAATTCAATAGAAAATTGCTATCTTTGGGGCATTGCTTGCAGATGGGAGGGGGGTTAATAGTTTTTCAGTATAAAGTGTAGAATGCAACTACTTTTCATCTGTCCAATATTCCTCTGTAATAATCACTGCATATGTACCCTTCAGAAAAACCATAGTGCTTTTAATGCTTTGAAATACTGTTTGAGTGCTGGACAATCTAGGAGGGAAGGAGAGAAGTGTGGCCCCTCTCAATCTGTAATCCTGCTTGCAAATAAGAGGCTTAGATCTCCCCAAGTCACTGGCTCCATCTGTTGCTTTCTCTCCTCCTCTGCCAGTCTCTCAGAAAGCAGCACTGAAATCCTGGTCACAGATTGTTTTTTCTCACTTGAGAGACCAGAGGCCTGTCTGGATTATTTACAGACAATAACAGCGAACAGGTCTCAGTGCAAGTTTCAGTCCTTTTAATTTTCCTCATAACTTTGTTCTAAATTTTGCTTCTTGTAATTGTATGGCTTGCAATGGGTGTTGAGCAGACATTCTCATTGTAGCGATGTCATGTCAAGAGTCTGTCTCTTGAGCTGAGAATGTCAGGTTGAAGAAGTGCTTAGGTAATATTTTTCTGAGGGTTTTTATGGTGAGATAAAATTGGATGGTTTTACCTTTATATTTTTCTTTCCTGTAAACATCGAGAGGTACTCCCTTGATTTGCAGCTTTATGCCAGTACAATGGCAGTTTTATAGGTAGTGAGTCAGCTGTAGCTCAAAAAAAAAAATCTCAGGCCGAAAAGTAACTAGAATAAAACCCAGAAATATTTTTCTAGGAAAGAAATGGAACAGCTGCTTCTAAGAAGCTTAATACTTTGAAATGAAGACAGGAAGAGTCAGTGGTTTAATTACTTGATTGTAACACTAACCAAGAGATGAGGGAGGGCAAACCAGATTAAAAAAAATTCCATGTCAATATTATGTACATTGACATGATACTGCCTCTTGATTAATCTTTTTAACTATCCACAGGTCATACAATTTTCAAACTAAATAAGCTTTAAAAGTTCCTCTCTTTGTGTTCAGTGAGCGCTCTTAATTCTCTTCCAGATTAATAGAAACTTACGATGTATTTTAGTCGTTCTCAGAAATGGAGAAAGGGAAGGGGAAATCATACAATGCTTTGGTTCAGCTTGTTGGGAAGGTCAGGAGAAACTTGAGAATGCTTCATATTCTTGCCACAAGCCCTGGCACAGGTAGAGTTGGTGCTTGACCGTGGTGCAGCCACGACAGTGGATGTGTCCCTTAGGTGAGGGAGACAGCCACGCTCTGTCCTGTCAGGTGTCACTGTCTGGAGTAGCTCCTGCAGCTGCCTGTTCTGACAGGACAACTCGCTTGGAAAAATGCACCCAACCCACTTCCCACTGCCTCAGCATTTTGCTCTGTGGAACCAGGCTGAGCAGCTCTCAGCCAGCAGCGGCACCTGACCCTTTGATCCATTCAAGAAGCGTTTTGGGTCTGTGGATGCCTCAGGCTCTATCATGTGCTGAAGTTGCTAATGGCTTTCTGTGGTCTGTCGTTAAGATTGCAGGGAAATTAATACAGTTCTCCAACTGGGAACAAATTATTTAGGAGGAGAAAAGTATAGAATGTGTGGAAACTTTTGGGCTTACAAATGAGAAATCTGCACTTTTTCTCTGAGAGCTCTCTGGGTTTTGAAAGGAGCTAAAGAAGCTCAGATGAAGGGTATTTTCTTACAGTAGGGGGAGTAAATTTTCAATTCATGCAAAATTTATGAGGTAAGTAGTCTACTATTATGCAAAAAAATAGTTATGCTTGAGGGCATCCATTTATTTTAATGCATGTTATTTGATTATCCAAAGAGATAAGGGATGGTATATGCTGAAAGGGAAGTACGAGGTCATAAGAGGCAGATATTAGCTCAGGTCTTGATTTTGGACAGTTATGAATTTAGTAGTAACAAAGATGCTTACTTGCTGTCTCTTAGGTGGATGGTGGTCCCTAGTGTTGTGCTATGGAGGGTATTTTGTATATAATATTTTCCTGACTGAACCAGTTAGGAAAGCTGTAAGGAAAAAAGCCTCTGAATAAATTCTCTTCTGTTCTGTCTGCTGTTTCACTATATATATGTCCAAAATGAGTTGTGTTGATGTTAGATTTGTCTCCTAGCCCATGGTGATGGAGGATGGGTCAGGGAACCAAGTTAACAGATGGCTCTGTAACTGCTAAAGCAACATCACCACTACTGGCTTTGTAATTCTTATTACTATTTTTTATTTGGTGTTGTAACAGGCACATATTAACCCTGGCTGACATCAGACATGTTGTCCAAACATATGCTGGAGAACTAATCCTCAGTTTAGATAAGATGATAGCATTCAGCAGGGGCAGAGTTTAGTTGCTTTTGAACCTGGCAAACTTGAAGATTGAAATTTGCCTTTAAGTGTTCAGATTATCTTAATATTTGTAATTTCTAACTCTGGGAGTTTAACTTTGTTTCTTTGTTCTTACTGACTGCAGTTTATAAGTATCATTTCTGTATATTGCCTGAGTGATAGCTTAGGGCCTCTGTCAGGTCCTGTCATATTCTGTCCAGTTGAATGATAACCTGCTGTAGTTCAGTGGTTACTGACACTTCTTTGAGAAGTAGTGGTGAAATGAACAGTGCCTTATGAAAATAAGGGAGATCAAATTGTTCACCAGGCTGTGTGATCTGAACAGCTTACAAATGTTAAGCTCTTCTGCAGCAGTTTAAAAATTGGTACACTAATTAACAAAATGTTAGTTGTTTAAGAATCTAGAGATTCACTCTAAAAGCCCAGAGATCATTCCCTCTGCAGTCACTCAGAGCTTTCCATTTTGTAACTGCTGTTCAACGTAAACTCATTGAAGAGGTTTGAAATCCATTCCTCTTTACACAAATGAGTTTTATAGAGTATGTGCTACTTATTAAATTAGTTCACCATGAACACATTAGAGAGGCATTTCCTTTCTGAATAAGAGCATCCATCATACAAACCTCTCTTATTACCTGAAATCTGGAAGGCTTTTGATTTTTTACAGAGAACTTCCTGAGCCTTTGTCTCAAATGAAATTTTGTCCTTTCCCCCAGGTCGTCCTGGGTGTTTATTTTTTTCCCCCCTGTAATTTATATCTGTGATACCTCTCAAACACACATATCCCATTCCTGATTCTTCCTCCAAAGTGGCAGACAGCAATGTCACTGACTGATCAGCAAGGCAGCATTGCAGGTAACAGAACTCATGTGCTTGAGTAATTACTTCAGCATAAGCATGAAGGTCTTTTCCCAGGGTCAGGCAAGATCTATATATTTTAAGTGGCTAATTTGATGATGTAAGTACTTTTGCTATCATTTGATATTCCTTTGATACTCTTCTGAAGGACCATTTATGGTGGGTGTCCTCCACCCCATTCTTGTGTAAAGACCTGCTTTTACCTTTACTCATCGGGGCATTGAAAATAAGGCAGGAGTTTCTCCTGGAGAGGTTAACCTGAGAAGCTTTTCAAAAAGAGCGTAAAGCTCAGAGATCCTACACACAATAGCAGCCTCCTGAATGGTGTTTGCAAAATCTGGCTATTAAGTATGTCTCTGAAAACTCCAGCTTCTCATGTGATTATTGCTTGGCATAATCCTGAAGTAATAATCTTGTTTGGAAATGCTGCAGGTTCAAAAGTGAAAAGAGAACGGGGCAGTAATCCTGCACTTGTAAACATGTTCAAAATCCATGCAGTTCTAAACATTACTGCACATGTTTTGTGGAGGAAGTAGCTTGTTAGGATGAGTGACCTCAGGTTTGGAAACACCGTTTTAGTTGTCAGATCTTTTTTAGAATGCTCTGTAGATCCACACAGGTGTCTCTGGTGTAAATGGACATGGTAAGGGGCTGATGGTGTACAGTGCCAGAAGAGAGTACTGCTACTGAAGTTAGTGAGCCAATGCTCCTCTAAAAAAAAAAAAAAAAAAAAAAAAAAAAAAAAAAAAAAAAAATTTTAAAATTTGTTTGGGAAAATTNAAAAAAAAAAAAAAAAAACTAGAAAACATTTATAATTGGCTTGAGGTAGATGTCTAGCTGTGCATGAGTTGCTGATGTGGGCACTGACATAAGGGTGTTGGTTTCCTACTTTTTTCCATTAAGGAAATGGGACTGGTCTTCGGATGTCAGAATGTCGTATAAACTAAAGGAAAGATATGAAATGGCACAAGATGGAGGGAAACTTTGGACAAGTAATAAACACTGCTGTTTTCTGGGCAAGCCTGTATCTGTTTTTTGGCTTAAGATTCAGAAGGAAGGGATCTGGAAACAGAACTTTGCAATACAATATAATGCTCAAGAGTAAAAGCTCAAAGCTCTGATTTCTGTCTCTCTTGAAGTTAAAATGCTTTAGAAGGCTTTGGCCTCAATTCAGCAAAGCACTTAAGCCTGTATGCTACCTTTTCTTGTTACTCATGGTAGAACTATCCATGTGAATTATCCTAATACAGAGCTGACTGATCTTCCTGACCCAGAACCTTATGATAGGTGGGAAGAAGAATTGATCAATCCCAAAAAGGCTGTTGATGGGATAGTGCTACAGAAAATGAATTCAGCAGCACTGAAAGCCTGGAGAGAGGATATGTGTCACCCTAGGAGTTACTTAACTGTTAGCCTGCAGTTTGACAGCAGATGTATCTTGACTGAGCTTTCCAGCCTGCCACATGGAAGTTTCCAACTGCTGTTGCTTTCCAGCTCACTTTCCAGGATGCTCTGGAACAGCATCCTCTGACAAAGGTTCCCCTAGGCCAGCGTCTGTCCTCACAAATAGCAACACGTGTCTGAGGGAAGAAATGCTGCCTGCCTGCAGCCCTTTCACTTAAAATCCTGTGCCTCAGGTTCCTCCATTCGGCATGCTTAAAATGAAGATGAAATTGAGCAAGCAGAGGAAGTATTCACATGGTTGGGAGAAAAAAATCAAACCTGAAATGGTGAAAACTGAAATGTAAAATTCCTCAAATATTTTCAGTAATTTAAGTCCACGTTGGAAAAAAACTCCAAAATACACTGTAAATATAAATCCTACATCAGAGCAATGGATGTTCCCACATTTTGTTTTGGTCATTTTTCTGGCAGAAGTTTTACTTGGACACTCCAACTCTTAAGTTTTCTAAAATTGCATTGGATCTTGGCTAGGGAGAAGGGAGAATTTGATTTTGATTTTTTTAGCATGTATTAGCAACAGGGCACCAGCTATGTTAAAATTATCTCAAATTCAGCCCCAGTAATAAAAGCACCAGAATATATATAGACACAACATTTAAAAAAATATTTAGGAATAATTCCTCTCCTCTTCCAACTTCAGGAGGAATCACATTATCAGATCTTGAGGTTTCTACTAAGCTCTTTTCATGCTTTCTTGATGCCAACAGGGATTTGTTGCTAGTATCTTTGAAATTGAGGCTTATTTCAGCTGGTTAAAAGGAAATAAGTGACCAGCATTTGCACTTTGAAAGCACATCTTTAGATTATTTTTCATATGTTTTGTTCATTATCTTCTTAAATCTGCACTGTAACTGTGTGTGGGCAGTGTGAAATAACAGTAAGTCTCCAAACCTCACTTTTTTTGGAAAATGTTCCAGGAAAATGTTTCAGAAAAAATATTCTGTATCTTATGCACTGAAACAACAGCTATCTCAATTAGATAACAGTTAAATTAAACTTTACAATTGTATTATACTACATGTTGAATTAATGAAAGTGTTCTATTAACCCTGTTAAGTTTTCACTATTTCTAAGTTAAATGTCCAGGCAAGGATTACCTTCTCAAGCTAAGTAGAAAAATGTTCAAAATTTGTTTCCCAGACAACATCCAAGTTATCTGTTACTTGCAGAATTCCCAAGCTGAAGTGACAGTAGTGGGTGAGGCAGATTCCTGGTATTAGTGCAATGACTATTACAAGCATAAGCATAAGTTAACTTGAGGCAGGATGTGGTTCCTGTGACTTTCAAGGCTTCATAGAGTCCTCGGGGATAAATAATCTTCTATGTGCTTGGTGGTGTTTTACTCTGGCTTTCCTTTGTAATGTTGCTGGAAGAGAGATATTAAGACTGCAAGTGTTGGTGCAATATAGGGGCATTTCTAAGGGTCCTGAGGCTTCCTGGGCTCAGAATAAACACTGTCCATTTACAAGCATCACCAGATCAAAGTAGCACAAATAATTACATAGCAGCCTATATAAAGAGCATCCTGGATCCCTTTGCCTTGAAACCTGCGAGTTTGACTGACTTCTACATTTCACAGGTTGGAAGATGAGGTAGAAAAGATAATCTTCATCTCTTGAAGAAAATACAAGTTTGTGCCACAAGCAGAAGCCAAGGCCTGAAATACGGCCATGTCACACAAATCAATGCCAGTTTGGCCCCGAAGAGGAACTTTTCCATTCTGCATATGCCTTCTGGATTACCTTCATCTCCCTGGAATCACTCAAGGGTGTGGGTGGGAGAGGCAAAAGTCTGCCAGGGGTCATCAGTATTTTGCCTTCATTTCCAGGCACAACACAAGGAACATGACATCTGTGAAGATGTGAGTCACTTGGAAAGCTTTTGGCTGTGATGCGTCTGTATAGATCATAACAGAGAAACATCTGCTTTCCACAGTCTGTTACCAATCTGCAGCGTGCTAATTATGGTGTGATACATTAAATGGACTTCTGAGGCAGTCTGTCCATAGGATGAGCATTTAGATGATTTAAAAGAACATTATTTAAAGGGTGTTTTTAGTGTTAACAGAGTATTTGTTGAAAGCTTTTGAAAGTCTGAGTGTGTGTCTGTGGCTCTGTTCTCATAAGGAAAGGATTTCAGAACAGAAGTTTTTATGGGGTTCTTGATTTGAAAAAAGGAAGAGGAGGTACCACTGAAACTATTGTTACCTGAGCTTATATTATAAGCCTTATTGCTTGTAGGATTTTTCACTCCACATTTGTTGAAGAAAATCAGAAGGGACAGATGGCATAACAGACATCTGCAGGTCAGAAGGATTTTAAGCCTTTGAGAGTAAAGACACTTACAATGAAGGCCTTAATCTTGTGAGCTGCACAGCAATGTACATTGCAACAGATATGGAAATGCTATTTGGTTTTGAATTGGCTGAAGTTCTGTAAAACACTGCTGTCAGAAGCTGGGATTGGGTTTTAGTTGGTTTTTCAAACTTGGGGAGCCAGTTGTATCTTGATTCCAGCATACCCTCACTCAGTGCAAGCAAAAGAACAGATGCACTGGCAGGTCTGGACTTGTGAATTCATCTCCAGCACAGTAATTTGTCCCTTGCCAACTCATGACCAGAATTCTTACAGTTTATGCATTTGTCCTCTCTGGAACCCGTGCAGAGGAAGCAAGGGCAGCTGGCCTAAGAGTTCTGTATAGCTCCGTACAGCAGAGTGCATATTTTTAGTTCTGGGGAACTTTCATCAGAGACAACCAAAACTACCACAAAGAAAAAAGGTAGATGTGTGTGTCTACAGCAGGAAGAACAAAAGGCTAGATTGTCCTTTTTAAGGACTCCATCAGCAGATAGGCAAGAAAAGACATTGAAAATTAAAATGTAGCACAAAGAAACAACAATAGTGGCAATCATGGGCCATACAGGATCATGCATGGCACGGTGTGTGTGGAATAGGAAGGTGTTTTTTTCCTGAGTTAGTTACTCCAGCCATTATGGCTAATAAGCAAGATGTACACCTGAGTTAGGAATTCAAAAAGGGGGCATAATGACACCTAAACTCTACAGATACATTTTCCCTATTTATTTTGCAAATGCCTAGTCATGATCACTGCCAGACTGCTCTCTTTAAAATGTTCATTTTCTGGTAAATATTCTGTTAGGCTCAAGGCTTGGAGTCCTAGGTATGATATTTCATTTGATATTGCCTTTGTGTGTTGCTGACAAAGAAGGCTGCAAATTTCAGCTGAGTTTTTGTATCATGGTGATCACCAGGTACAGGAAGAGCCATTGGAGCCTGAAACTGAAGGACTCCAGGGAGGCAGAGATCCTTTAATGAATATGTAGCCACCTGTCCCACAGCCCCAGGCAGCAGAGCTGCTGTTTCCATAATAGCACTGCACAGAACTGGAAGCTCAAATAGAAGGAAGTCTGAAGGTGTGAACATAGAAAATGCTATTTGTTCAGGCAGAGCTGTTGCTAAACTATAGTTAGCGCTCCTACAGAACTCAGTCTTGGCACAGGATGAAACAGCCTTGCATCTTTTGAAGCTTTTCACTGAGCTTTTCACTCAAGAGAGTGTGCGGTATGAAAGACCAAACCAAAATAAACTGCTGGTGAAAAAAGTTTTGATATCTTTGACACCTTTTCAAACATGGTTTGTGCCCTAGGTGGACTGCATAACGTACATGCTGCCATTGTCTTCAGGTTAAAAATGGATGCTAATTGCTAACGAGATATCCCATCTGTAAAGCTTGCAGTGGGAGCCATGGGTGAGTTTGGGCTGGAGTGTGCATCCTCTCCACGGCTGTACTAGACAGCCAAGTGTGCTCAGAGCTGCACTAGGCAATCAAAGTTTTCCTCCTGGTAAGAGGATCCACTGCTGCTGAATTTCGCTTGTTGTGCTTAGGATTTCCAGTTATTTTTGAAAGCCACTGTAGCCTGCTTTGATGTGATGGCTTTCTCCACCCCTCAGGAGCAACGGCTGTCTTCGCTTTCCGCAGCAACTCAACTCTCTGCTTTGGACACAAAATAGAGAAGGCTCTGATATCATGGCTCAGTGGTAGATAACAGCATCTCTGCTGAAAGCACCAGCTTTTAAATGGCTGTCAGAGCATCCACTGAGATTTCTGAGGGCTCATGTAAGATTACTGTCTCTGCTGCTTTAAAGCAATTTTTCTTTGCTCTTGTTTCTTGAGCTTTAACAGGCCTTAACAGCTACCACTGCTCATCCTTTAGAAATAGTATGTGAGAAATGAGGGTAATCCTGTCAAACTAAGGTACTGTTGTCACACTGGGGAGTCGGGGAAAGTGTGTTTATTTTTTAGAATGGTATTCAGGCAGGTACCTCCCTGTGAATATTATTTCTGAAAATACCACCACACCAGGCTTTCATAAAGATCCTACTTGGGCTGAACTTTTCCCTAGTTTTAACCATTAAGATATCATCCAAAGCCCGTTCCTTTCTAAATTCCTGTCTTCCTAGCCAACAAGAAAAGCAAAAAGCTGCTGGAGTCTAGATAGAGGTTATGCCACTCTTTCCACATGGACAAGAACAGTGCACTTCATATTGCACTGATATTACAAAACTGCAGATCCCAAATGATCTGTTTTCCTACTGGTTTATGCTGGAGGCCTGGTAACAACCATTTTTAAGTGATGTATTCTAGAAAATGGTTATTGGGTGAATGATAAGGAAAAAACAGACTTCATGACTCTAACCTTGAGAAAGTAATGGGAAAGTCCTGATACTAAAACAACTTAATTTTGTTTCTAGTTTACACTCATGAAGCATTGAGTGCTACAGGAATTACCTGAGATCCCTAGCTCAGGTTTCACCAGGTCAGTGTCACACAGACAAAAGACAGAATTTGAGCTTTCTTTAAATGTAAGATAAGCAAACAACAGTACTAAAGCTACAAGAGTAATAAAGTTATTTGAAAATAAAACACTAAAAATATGGTTTTTCTTGATTAATCTGGCACATTCTTGGTTAAAAGTCTTTTGTTGCCTGCTCTTTTATTGAACCAGAGAAGGCACTTCTGGTTAGTCATTGGTTTCTGGCCCATAAGCAGCATCTTTTACATGTCTGGTTTGTCTTTCCACATGTCACAGATTTCCTGTTTGTGTTCTGATGTTGCAGTGGGAAGGAAATCCAAATTCTAAGTATTTTTTTCCTTTGATATGAGCTATCAAAGCTAGGAATAGAAGTCAAAACAATAAACTGTGTTTTATCTACCAGAACGCTGATAAACAGAAGAGGCCAACAGCAAGGAGGCAGAATTTGCAAGAGGCAAACAAGGATACATTAGCAAAAACTAGAAAAGTTTGCAGTGCATTGGCAGGACCTCCCAGAGCTGCAAAGATCTGAAGTGTCATAGCAGATGAGATTAAATTCGAGCCGGTGCCAAATAGCAGATGTTGGAAGCAAGAATTCCAGCACGGACGAGGTCGCCTTTGTTGCGAGCAGTGAGGAAGAAGAGCAAGGTTTTAATCTTAACAATTCCAGAAAACAGATGCTTATTGCACAGCAGGAGTTAGAGAATTGCACCTTTATACAGTTAATGAGACAAGCCTTAGTTACAACGCATTAGGTACTACAGAATATGTAAAGGAGTTGCGCTCATAGGTTTCTGGTGACAGAGAGATTGGGCCTGAGAGGGATCCAGTTGTTCTTTCTCAACTTGGGCAGGTCATTCCTCTGACACACGTGATTAGATTACAGGGTCATCAGACTGGGAGCATCACCAATCTGAAACAGCACTGGCAAACCCTGTTTCTCCATCTGAAATAATGTGATGTGCCACCTTCAGTGGTTGTGACAGTATCCTAAACTGTTGCAAGAAACACAAGTGGGTTTGTGAATAGATGGGCAAAGATTTTAATGTTAAAATCTTCCTTGAAAATTAAAGCAGCAACATGCAAACAAGCTGAGGTCTGGACGTGGCTGAGGTGAAGGGAAGAGAGGAAGTAATCCTAAACTTTGCAATTTTCCATCCAGCCTATTAACAAGGGGGAGGTGGGGTGGAGAATTGATGGAGTTCTGAGAGGTTGTTTGTGTTAAAAGTTTATCAGACTGGAGCAGGGGAGAAAGTGGGGAGACAGGAAAAGAGGCAGATGAATTACAACAGAAAGGGAAATGTACAGGAGACACACATAGGAGCATGAATGCAAAATGATTAGGAATGTGGCAAATACTTGACACAAGTTTGTATTCTTATCTGGAGAGTATTCCTATGATCCTCTTCATGGAGAGAGACAAAGGTGAATGCTTAATAGTCCATATCAAAGTCCTCATGAAAAACCAGTCTCTGTCCAGGACTTGCAGGAGCTGGTGACTGGTAAAATCCAAAACAAGGCTGCCATGCTTCCCCTCAGGTTAACAGTTAGGGGAGCAGCCCAGGTCCACTCATTTAACACAAAGTGCTGCCTACTTTGACTTCAGCTGCTCTTTACCACATACCATAGTTCTATAGAGCTCTTTCTGTAATGGAGATTTCTCCCTGCTATGTTCATTTCAGCTGATACATCAATTAATGCTAGGATTAATTTTCAGCTGTTAAGTCTGAAAGCAAAGTATTGAGGGTTTATGTTCAGATTTATACTGGCACAGTACAGGTTTCTACTTTCACACTTCACATTCCGAATAAAATTAGGACATCCCTCTTGGCATGTAGCTGCATCTGCAGGAGTTGCAGGCGCTATGGTCTGATTGTTACCTTAGATGTTATCTTTGTAGTTTAAGTGCCTGGGGAGAGGGAGTGAATAAAGATTAAATATTCAGCTTATAAACTTTTGTGGCAGTACTCAGGCTACAATTTTTATTTTGTAACATCTGATTGATTTTATATATCTCTGTCAAACACAGCCGATTTGTAAGGGAGGGTTTGAGTGTTGTTTTTCCTAATATTTTCAGTGTCCTTTATGCTTTCGTGATTGGAACTTGCCTTCTCCAATTGATCTGGCACCCCAAGCCCTTTTTTTCCCCTCTAGATGTTCTGAGTCTATATTATTGCACATAGACAGAGTTTAGGGTGATTATACTAAGTGTTGTATGAAACGTATCTGCTATTAAAGTTTAGGAAAACTACTTCCAAATGGTTTTTATGCTGATTTTACAGCAATGAGGTCTGCTGATTTCTCCTTCTTGCTCTGTATGGGCTGTGAAAAGAAATGTAATCATTCCTTTCAGTAGTAACTTTCCAAAAGGTTTTTGGTAGGAAAGCTGTTACACACCTACACACTTTCCATGTGAGAAAAATCACAGCTGTCCTGCTCATGGGGCTGCTGCAGCCAGCCCGCCAGGGAATGCATGAACCGTGAAAATGGCCTTTCAGGATCACATCCCTCTGTGTTCTCAGGAACACCAGGAAAATGTGCACTTTGGCTTTAGGATGTTTGTAGAACCCATTAGTTGGCAACATGCAAATGTGGCTTTCCTCTTATTTCAAGTCGTGTTTGTGTAGTGACATGGGAAGCTTTGCCACAGTCCTTTCCTTCTGTGAGTAATTTGGGGTGTTTTTGTATGTCCAAGCCACTCTTTTGTCTTACATGAATCTTCATTGGTTTTAAGGAGGCATAGGAAAGAGTTGTATGTGCAGACAAGAACAGCTGTGGTGAACAGACCACACGTTATGGGTATACAGTATAAAAGCATATCTGATCAAGATGGTCTCTATCCACCCAGGGTCAGACCCAGATGGCTTTGAGTCTGCAACCTGTCCACTGTTGAGGAATACATTTCGTGCAGGTGGCTCAGTGAGCAACTGCAGGTTGTTCCTGGGTGGGGGGAATGGCTGGAGCCTCAGGCAAGGGGCTGTGACCTGCCACCAACCCTTTGCACGACAAAGGGCACAGAGAACTGTGGCAGGCAGACACCAGACCATGGCACACTTAGACTGTGAGGGTACAAAAGCCCAGGGATTCCTTTTTTTCTGGGTGCCTCCTCAGAGGTACCAGCTGGAGCTGTTTCTGTTCAGCTGTTACTGCAGCACGATTAAATTGTTGTGAGGATGCAGACATCTGGGACTCTGCTATGGGAAACCCGGGCTCCAGCCAGTGAGGGAAACCTGTCTGGCTGTGTGAGTGTGGGGAGTCAAGTGGGGCACCCATTGGGTCGCTGGAACCATGTGCTGTGAACGGGCTCCAGTCCCAGCAGGGACAGCCTGGGGCGGTGGGAGTGTGACTGACAGAGCGGCTCCTGGGTGGTCAGACAGGAAAGTTTCCTTAACACCGTTAACCAATTTATTGGTCAATATATAAACCCATAGGGAGTGGTAAAAATGGGGCATCCTTAGGTGAGACTTGTCCCAACTTTTTTCAGCCCTTTGATTTTCAGTATGCAGCTTTTTCTTACCTAGAGATGGATTTTTCTTCCGTGAAATTGGTTGGTTTCCTTTCGAACTTAGGTCAGCTTTTAGTACCTACAGTCATCTTCTGCAGTGAATTCCATGAGTCATGTTCTCCTGTTGATGTTTGACCTGGCTCTTGGTAGTTTGAGTGACAGTTCACTAGTTCTTGTTTGTGAGCTATCACTGAAACTAGCTGTGATTTTGGAGATCTGCTGTCTCACACTGCAATAATCTTCCCGGTTACTGCACAGAAAACTTGTATGGGCAGTCTCTTAAGACTGAGGATAAACACAGTGACTAAGAGGGAACAAGCAGTGTTGGAAAGGTCCAGTCAGCTGGATATGTAGGACCAGCCTTTAAAACCACTTCTGGCTCTTGGACTAATTTCAAGCTTGTGGTTTTACTCCATAATCAGCATTTCTGTTTGTTTGGAGTTTTTTTCCTAAGAATCTGAACACATCTCTATTTCCTGCTCTCCAAACGTGATAATGATATAAACTTTCAATGTAAATGTAACACTTTTGCAAAAATATCTCTGTGAATTTGTAGCTTTTTAGTCTGACAATTTCATTGTAACTGTAGTATCTCATGTTGGCTTGGCAGAACTTGGAGAGCATGATCCAGCCTTTCTCCTTTCCGATGGCTGATAACAAAAATTCTGACTTAAACGCACTGAAATGAACGTGTTTCCTTTTGATCCAATCCATGGTTCCTGACTTCATGCATAACCTCTTTACCAAGAGACACTTCCCAACCCCATGAATCAGAGAGTGACATTATTCACAGAAATCTCCCATTTACCAAAGAGAAGGAAGGAAAGAGGTGGGCCAGCCCTAAGTTTGTCTGAACTACTTGGAGAATTAACCTCTTGAAAGGTCTTGTAACCTCTCATTACAACCAACATCATGAAATACATGATTATTTGGTGAAGGCAGAAGTACCTATGTTGCTCAAATATCAAGTCATCTGCTACAGTATTATGATAATATTGTGTCTCTTATTTTAGACTCAATAGTATCTGAAAAATCAATGCGGGTTTTCCTTTCATGGCCAATAGTCTTGTAATGCGAGGGTTTCTACTGAAAATCCTAATAGCTACTCAGCTGTGGAACTCCCTTTCCGAATTGACAACTTTTAACCAAACAGGCCACTTGAGAAGATCACCAGAGGTCAAAGCATCACAGTGAGTTGTCTTCAGAAGTGCAGTGATCTGACAACTGCCGCTGACATCAAAGGAAGCTTCCTGCTGCTCTGATCTCTCTAATAGGTTGTGTAAATATCACCCCTCACAGGAGAGTAAGTTCTAAATGCTGTTCCAAATGCCTGATACCTCTCAGTTCCCTGGGATAGTTGCAGCTGTCAGGAGGCAGCACCTGATTTCTTAATTTCTGTGCAATGATTTTGTGCTACTTTTTACCAGCTGCATATGCCCTGGCTTTAATTTGAACATCTGTAAAGTAAGATATTAATAAAGACGAAGTTGGAGACTTTTTTGTTTTTCCAACAGACCATAGAGAGGAATTAAGCAGGAAAGTGTGCCTGATGGAAGGTCTGATAATTTTTCATTTTCTTCATTGAGTACCTGCCCTAATTTCCAATTCTAGTCCCACCTTCCACTGGAGCTGCACCTGCTTGTATTTTCTGCCAAGGTTTTGGAAATTTCTGTGTATGATCAATCCTTTTCACATTAGGCTTTATCTTCCGTGCTTCCCAGAACTTTCAGCAATTGGATTCACAAACAGAAGTTTGTAATGTAATTTTAGGTTTCTGTCTTCCAAACGGCAACCAAGGTTTTCTTTGGTTTTGTATTTTGAATGGCCATTCATCCAGCTTGTTCAGTTTGATCTGAACAGAGCCTTTAGGCAGATTTGTGCACTCTGAGTACTTCAAACTAAGGTGAGAGTCTGAAATCTTCCAGGTCAGAGAGCCTTTGACAGAGCATTGCCTGTCAAGCATGTATCTCTGAGGCCTAACTCAAGCTCTATTTTCAAGCCTGCAGTAGTTCTAGCAGGTGGCAACCTGATGCTGATTTGTGACATTAGTTCAAACTGAAAGTTGAAGTGTAAGGCTTGGGAAAGACATCTTTTCATTGGGGGATTTTTGCAGGATTGAAGATCCAGCCCAGCCCAAGTTCCCTGTGCAACTTTGCCTCTGTCTTCCCTGTCTCTCTCAGCTTTACAGGCTGGACTGCTTCTCAGTGCTTAATAACTTTCTAACCCAACTGGGCAGTTAATTTCTACTGTAATTGATATGCTGCTGCTTAAATGACAGTGAGTGGGAGGACTGGCTCATCCTGAAGGAAGCCAGGGTTTCTTCTGTCACAGTTGGCTGCTATTCCTGGAGGCTTTTTCCTTTTTCCCTGGGGTTCTTAAACAAACAAAATGATGATTCCCAGATTTCTGGGCTCTGTGACACATGTCACTGTGAGTTGTAGA
This sequence comes from Eulacestoma nigropectus, assembly GCA_013397775.1. NCBI lineage: Eukaryota > Metazoa > Chordata > Aves > Passeriformes > Eulacestoma > Eulacestoma nigropectus. The sequence goes on from VZTE01000262.1 coordinate 5,745,220, forward strand.
TTCAAGGCTGAGTAGTGAGGGTTTGTTAAACACCGTTGGTTTGTTAAAACCTCCTTTGTAACAAGATAAAAGGCAAGAGTAGTTGGTCTGTTTTCTCAAGGTGCTGCCTGGCCATGTTTTCCTTTTCACAGAAGCCCTCAAGAGAGAGATCATTTCCTTTGTACACCTGCAGTCAAAAACAGGGATGGCTCTGAAGGAGATTTGTGTAAGAACAGGATTGTTAAGGTTGAAAAAGACCTCTAAGCTCTTAGAGTCCAACATCAACCTACCACCACTATGTGCACCTCTAAACCATGTCCTCAACTGCCAACCTGAGGTTGTAAATGGGATGGAAATACACCTGCATTTTAAGTGCTGAAAGGGCAAAACACATAATTTGTCATCAGTAGGTGACATGTGGAATCTTAGCCAGACCGTGAAAAATTAGAGATTTTGTAAGAGGAGAAAAAATCTGCAGTACTTGCTTTTAGCTGATTTGCACCATTTTCCAGATTCGCATGGGATAGCTCTCTCGGGTCATTGAAATCACACTGCATAAAGTGGAAAGCAATCTGTTGAACAGAGACCAGCAATCTGAAGGTGGACTCTCACCTTGTCAGCTCAGGTCAAAGCTGAAGCTTGTTTGGTACAGTTTTGCCATGGCTATTGAGCTACAGCATTCACAAATGCTCCAAAGGATAGAGACAGGAGCCTGGCTATTGATGAAAGTTGTTGATAAAGCTATTTGTGTTATCTTTGCTCTATGGAATTGCTCTCATGGGGCAAAAATGCATAGAAAGATGACATAACGTGTTATTTTATATATATACTACTTTTCAACCTATTCAAAACAGCAACTGCATGGAACATATTCTGTCCTGAATCTCATCCTGAAATCAAGTCACTGATTAGTACAGTCAATCTATCCTACTATATTCTGCAATGATTATCCCTAGCAGTTCAGCTGAGGGACACTGTGGTCTTACACACATTGCACACAAGGAACGGGCCCTGCAAGAGATGGCATGAACTTAGCAGGGGCAAAACTGCAGTGGTTGACTCTGGTGCAGAGACCAAGGCTGATCTTTGCCAGCTGAAAAACTTGTTGGATTTTCCAGATGACGAAATCCACTTGAATAGATCATTCCATTTTCTAACAGGAGAAATGTTTTGATACAAATTACAAGAAAGAAAAAATAACCTTTCTTCCTAAATCAGCCAGCATTAGTGTCTCTGGGCTTATCCTTATGAAAAGCATTGCTGGCATGAAAGATAGAAAGTTCCTGTGCTAACGAGGATACAAAAATAGAGTTTAGCTCAGGGCTAAATCCTGAAAGCTGGCAAGCATTTGAGTCTTGTGCTAAATTGAACAGAAGGTGCTCAGCAGGTCTTAGTATCTGGCCTTTACTGAACAGCAGGAGCCTGGCCTGACTGACATAAGGTGGGCTTAGTATGCTCTAAAGGGCTTTGTTCTCCACTTGATGGTTTGTGAAGCTTTGGCATTGGTCACTCACAGCACAGTTCAGAGATCACTCCTGTAAACAGTGCGGGGAAGCTTGGTAGGTGTTGAAAGATAATGATGTGGCAGTAGAGAAAAGGAACTTCTCTGCAGCCACTGCCCCAGAAAAGTATTGATTGATGCTTTCTTCATAATTAAAGAGTGAACTACCTTGGGTGGGACACATTCAGTCACTGCTTTTACCCAGCCCTCATCTACATGTCAGTTCTGATTCTGTACTGGGACTACAAAGCAGTGTGTTCATGAATCCGTGTATGCTCCCTTGCTCCAAAACAGTAAAACACATCCTCTTGGGACAGACGATGACAGATGATGAGAACTTGTCAGCTCCCTTTGAAGTCAGTATGGTGGTTGTGTGCTGCCCTGTCTGAGCATTCGGCCTAATGAAACCGAATTTGTAGTGGAATCTAACACCTCCTTGTACTGAGACCCTTTAAGAGTTTGCAGGCTGACCTGGCCAACAGCCTCAAGAGCTCTCCTTTTACTTGCTAAGATCTTTCTCATATACACTGCCTGACATTATGCCCAGCTCCTGGGACAACAGCCCCAGACCGTGAACGTTAGTTACAACATTGAAGACATGATTTTCTATCAGAAAATTCTATACTGAGACGAGATAGGTTTTCTCTATTCACACATCTGCTTTTCAGTTTTCTTGTTGTATTCCCTATATTAGTTAAAATTAGTGTCAAGTTATCTGCAGGGCTAGTTGTAGTTCACCTTGGGGGAAAGAATATTGACTAGATCCAGATGAAGTTACCTTTTCCTATTACATCTTATCTCTAGGCATAAAAATGCAGGAAAGTATATGCAATATTATTACTTCCTCTGCCTGTTCTTCAATATTTCTGAAAGACTTTGCCCTGATCACCCAATTAAATAAGTTTCCCTAATGCTTTCTGGGTGGTCCAATTGTTTTGGTTGATTGCTTTCAGGATTTCAGGCTGGTCTCTATAATAAGGAAAAAGTTTTCAAAAACTTGCTGCTCTTGGGCTGGAACTATGATGGAAGCTTGAACATGTATTATGTATCAGCAGTATTGGTGATTTCCTTTCAGTCTGTTTTTCTAGGGAAATGAGACTTTTTTTTCTTTTTTTTACATGCTTATTATATGTTTGTGATCCTTCTCCCCACCCTGTTGTCACTGTTGACTTACAAATTTGTACAACATAGGGCTGAAGGAAATTCAGCTTCTGCATGACTAAGGCAGTTGAAGAGGCAAGAATCAATCCACAAGGAGAGGTTGTAGCATGAGATCTCCTCTTATTAGACATCAAAGGTTCCCCATGGGAACACAGCCTTTCGGAATGAATTCTCAGAAGATTGCTTGTTCTTTGCTTAGGGAGTTATTTAACACTCTTACATGTGTGGCAAATTCTCTCAAGGGATGGTTTGTTTCTGCAAAGCTGTAGCTGAGATCATTCCGTTCCGAGTTCCTATTTTGGTTTTGTGTTTTCCACACCAGTAGAAATGACATGTGAGACCTGTGGGTTTAGCTTCTGATTATGCTACAAACTCATTCTGGACCTCGAGCCAGTCACACTGCCTCTGGGACTTGAGACGCTATCTCATCAAAGCTAGGGATAAAGGTGTGCTCTTGTATCTTTTCCTTCCTTAGAACTTAGTTTTCCCTTAAATTTTGTAGCAGGCCTTGCCCTGCAGCAGTAAACCATCTGTGTTTTAACACAGCAGTTTGAAAATCAGCACATCATAACTACAGGAGTGTCAGATTAATTGAAATGCTTGTTTTTCAGCACATGCAGCCCATTAGCCAGTCCTGGGATTCAAGGTGGCTTTCAAGTTACTCTGGGCTGCCATTTGCATGTTGGGATAATTTGTTCAATAGCGTGACACAGACTTGAGTACACAGTGAGACACAGTGAAGATACCTGGGCGATGAAGGGCAGTGCAAAAAAAAAAGGGTAGCGCAGAGCCAGTGTGTTGTGAGGTTGGAGGGAGGATCCACAGAAAGCTCCCATGACCACGCTATGGCCATTTACCAGAGTCAGATTTCTGATAGGAGTTATGCTAATAATGGCATATGACTGGCAGAGCCCTGTTTACACTGACTAGAGAGACACAACAGTAGGGGAGCGTCAGGAGGGGATTGCTTTTGAAGATCAGCTTAATTGTGTTCAGTCTTCCTTTATAAACAGAAGTACTGTTTTCTTAGGGAAACCAGGGGAAATACAGGTTGGCTGGAAGATGCGGCTCTACAGTTTCTGCACAGCTGCAGTTGCTTGCCATGCTGGGCAGAGTTATTGAAGTGATTGAAGCTCCTCAACCCTCCTCTTATAATATCAAGTTCATAAGTGATAGTACAATAGAAACCTTGGGTAGACTCTGTTGCCTTGTCCTGCTTCAAGAGATACATCGAGGGAGCCAAAATGGTGACAGTGCAAATCAAGAACTTTTCTTTGTTCTTTTGGCTTTAAATTTGAAGGATTGGCTAAATTTAGCTCATTCTTTTGAATTACATGCAGTATTTAGAAGGACAGGCTCAAGAATGAAGTCAAGTGACAGTTCTACCCCAGAGATAGGAAAGAAGATTCCCAGCTGCAACACAACGTCAGCTCACTGCCTGCCCAAACAGAATAACACCTGCACCACAAAACAAGCTGAAAATAAAATCAGTCCTTTACAGTGAGTGATGAAAAAGCTCGGTCCTGTTTAAAGGGATCAGGAAAAAAAATGGAAATAGGAAGTTGAAGCAATGACAGCAAGAGAAGGAAGTGAAGAGACCAAAGCGGGGTTTTTTGTGTTAAACATGCATTTAGCAGCTGTGGACCTCAGTAGGTTTCCATAAGAAACTGTGGCAGTGGACTGAATGGAATTTACTCCTAACAGTCCCAAACACTACAGTGATCACAAGGATATTATTAATTTCTTTTGAACTCTGTTGCTGTAAGGGAGTAGAGTTGTCAGGGTTTTCCTCTGCAAGGGCTATGAAAAACCAGAGGAATTGCTAAATACAGCACAAGAAACATTCAAGCATCTATAAAACAACAGAAAAATCTATACAAGAAGTTTGAGCAGTGTATTTATAGCGACTACTGTGCTGGTTTAAGGGTTTTAACAGACCAGGATGAAAAGAGACTTTTGCTAAAGATGATGGTTTTAAGCAAGGAGGTAGCATGTCCGGCAGAGAAATAGTCAGACTGGGATCATCCCATGAACTAGTTCTTAGAATGTGCACAGGTGGGACAGGTCATATGAACAGCCATATTCATAAGTGCAAGTGTCCCTGTCCAAAAATCCTGATTGCTCCGTGTGACAGTGGGAAGAATAGCATGTCTGCTGATAGCTGAGTCAGTGCTGTGCTACCCTCTATCTGACTTTCCTTGCCTATGGATTCCCTCTTTTCTTTTCCCTTCCCTCTGCTGCCTCGTAGAGCTGCTGGCCATATCAGAGGGAAAGATGGGGGCATTTTTTCACGGCCCATCAGCCTGAACACTGCCACACGCAGTCACTGTCTGTTGCCTCCTCTGCCCCTTCTGCCTTTCATTTTATCATTTCTTGTCCTGATAGGCATAAGGAGTTCTCAGCATGCTGGGCCCATTTCTTTGTGAGTAAATTCCCTCACAGAAGATTTTATAGCAGCTTGCCAGTCACCTTGCCAACCTCACCTTTCTATTCCAGCCCTGTGGCAAGGTTGCTCTGTGGCAGCAAGGAGAACCTGCCTGGATTCAGTCTGTGGCTGACTTGGCGTGTTTTTCCAGCAGCTCTCTGACACAGAAAAAAAATGTTTGTGCATCTTAGATGGCTCCTCCCTGTGAAGCACAGCAGAAGATGGTGATAAGAAAAGAACTAAGCCATCAGCTTGAGATGCATTAGATTCACACAAACCTGGTTTTTACCAAGTATTTCAGGCCACATGGTTATTAAAAAAAAATCCAAATAAAGTCATGGATCTTAGACTCAAGCTAGTATTGATAGTTTGCACTTCATCATCTGGTTTTCAAAATATATAAACAGCCTGAGATTTGAGTGAGTGTCTCAATCTTTGCAAATATTACAATAATTCAGAGAAGTTATGTGTGGGTTCCCTCAAGTGGCTTTTGAAATGAGTATAAGACCCAAAACTCCAGAATAATCAGTTAAAGCTTTGAGAACCTGCTTGGTTGGAGAGTTGTTTTATGTGTGATTGTGGTACAAGTTCATGGGGCAGCAGAATCATTCTAAGGGAAGGCAACATCCCTGACCACTGGACCTTACTGTTTCCGTGTCTAAGTAGAAAGTTTAAGGAAATCTTATGGTCTTGACTGTGGTTCAGGAGTTTAAAACTCCTGGTTAGGAGTTTAAACCCAGCTGAGTTTTGTTTAGTCATTGATTTTTTGTTGTACTTACTTTGCTTAGCTTGAATGTCAGCAAAAAATCTTCGCTCTGAAGAGCTCTTTTGACTCATGAATATTTTACCTGCTACCGACTTCAAAGCCTGACACAAATTTCCACTCAGTCTTGCCATGTTAAAATCTTAACCATTTAAAAGTGTATTGTGCTTGGTGACCAACTTCTGGCAAGTCTCTTCCCTCAGGAGAACTTGTCACATTCCTTAAAACCTCCGGCACACGGCTTTTCATTAGCCACCACGGCCGACAGACTTCACTTTGTTTCTTCACAAACATAATTATTTCAAAATAACAAGTGCACGTGGATGTCCCCACAGTGTGAGTGCAGAGCAGCCCTTCTGTGCTTCCTGGCAGTGGTTGTGGTGATGCTCAGAGAGGCTGCGAGAAACAGGGCAAGGACACCGTGATGCATCTGGCCCAACGCACCCTCTTGGCACTCTGAGGCTGCATGGAACAGTTTGTGGGTTGAAGGCAGTCATGGACTGGTGTTTTTTCAAGGAATGTCTGCTGTGAGATAAGTAGGCTGAGGCTTGGGATGTGGGAAATCAGCCTGAGCAGATCACCCTCACTTAGAATGTCTCGAATTCCTTTATCTCCAAACGGGTCGTACTTTGCACTGAGGCTTAAGAGTGTTAAGTCTGGGGCTCCTGTTTCACCTGCCTTCAGATGCCCTTTGTTTTAGGTGTTATGTTGATTCTGTAAGATAATCACCCCATTTTTACCTGTACCTTCAGCACGGTGCTTTTAGCTTCTGCAGAGAATGCTCTCTCTAGGTGTCATCTCCTACCCTCCAAATGGAAGGGACAATTACTTCTTTCAGTGGGAACCTTGCTACAGATTTAAAATTATATCCCCCCCGAAATGCATTTGGAAATGTACTCTGGTCTCAAGCAGTCTTGTGGGTCCAAAGTTGTCATCTACTTCATATTTCACTTCACGAACAGTATGTCAGAGCATGTGTCAAGTGTCAAGATCCTCATAGAACGGAAATATTACAATCCTTGGCAGATAAAAGTATGAATTCCAACTAAACATGTGGTTACAATAATTACACCTGGATGACAAAAGCTGAAGTAAAGCAACACAAAAAAAAAAAAAAGACTGATTTCATAGTGGTCCTAAGTTTTTATGGTTTTCTAGATTGTCTACTGAGAGCTAGCTGTGCTCAACATATTGAGGGGAAACAAAGCAGAACATTTTTAATTACATGCATACTTAACATATTCATATCAGAAACAATTAGTTTCATGACAATGCTTCATGATTTTTAATCTAGACCACAGTGGCTTTGTGGCATCTTTCCAGAAACAGCTCAAGACCTGTGAATTTTCTTTAGATTTCTGGTAAGATGGTATGATTGCTCCTGTTGTGTTGTTTCCTCACGTGAATACCTTTAGTCTCTTGTCTTTCAAGACTTTTTGCAGGCTTATGTCTATTAGCTATAGTAATTTCTTGTTGCTTCTTGCTAAAATGCCCAGAAAGCCTTGGGCAAGGCTGAGGCTTTCCTATTTTAAGGAGTAGCTTTGAATTTTTGTTTGCGTGCCATTTCACCCTCTCAGAATCTGTTTCATCAACAGAGAGAGGAAATAATTTTTTTTTCCTGAATGTAAACAGTTTGGACCAAATAAATAAACATTCTTAAATGGGTACTTTAATTGGTTTTAATATACCCAAGAACTTCAAGCATGTTTAGTTTAAAACAAACATGCTGCAATGCCTTATCCTATAAAAAGATGTTATTCGATGAAAATCACAGGAGAAGTTTGTTTATCCTTCTTCTCCTCCCAAAGCCATCCCCAAGGTTCTGCTTTTCCAGTATTCACCCTAGTTGCAAGAAATAGGGCTCTGGAGAATGCACACAAGTTCCCAAGGAATAAAGCACCCAATACATCTGCCTTTCTGCTTCTTCTGAGATCGGATGGACACAGCAAGAGATCTCTTTTCTCTTTCAAAGGTGAATTAAACACCTTCTTCGCAAGTTTGTTTTAGGCCCTCATTCAAGGAAAGTTTAGCTGCTTTGGGGAAACAAATAAGAAAGAAATAAGCTAGCACAAACCAAAGTGTAGTCTTTCAGGGTGTCACTGTCATTTAAGGGTGGGCTTAGGTGGTTTGTAGGAAAGATGGAGCTTTTCAGCATTAGGTCAGCACTGTGGTGTCCCGAGGTCCTAGAGGGTCTGAAGATGTAAGCCCATTTTAATTTCACTGATAACTGTCTAACTGGGTTTTTATCACTTAATTAGATCCAAAGAAGAATGCTTTGCTGGGGCTATTTGTAGATTAATTGATTAATTGCCGATTGATTGATTTGCTTTATTTTAAGCTGTCATAATTGCTGTCTTTGAGCATGTATTTGGCCAAGGATTTAAATATTACTTCTGAGAATCCTGAAATCCCAGGAAAGACTCAAACCAGAACAGCTTCCACTTTTTCTGCAACCCGGTCAAGATTTTTATGTTTTCCTCCAGACCTGTATGAGTAATGCTTGAAGAGCTCTTTGTTAATGTGTAACAGCAAAGCTGCCTTTGCATTGTTTTTTGCACTCTCTGCAGAGACCTCCTGCGCTTTGCAGTATTTACTTAGAGCGGTGGTGAAAAGCAGATCTTCTTGAGTTGACATAAACCGAACCATTCCGAGAGCACAAAATGTGTGGGCAGCCTCTTCTGCAAGGAAATAATTCTCCCCATCTGTGGTTTTGTTTACAAGAGGATTCTAAATATAATTTCATCTCCTGTTGATGATTAGGAATAAGCCTTTTCCTGTATTATAGAGTTCGAAATCTGTTTTTTACAGAGTACATTGGGAGCAGTGTCACTGTCAGATTTAGGTTACCTATTTAATAATGATCTGATGCTATCACTGAAATCCTAAGAAGAATTGTTGTATATGAAGCTGCCCCTTTCTGTGGTAGGATATCCATGTGGCTGCCATGAGGGAACAGGAGACACAACAGTTATGATTAAGAGTTATCCCAAAACCTCTGTGTTTACTCTGCCACAGGTTCAGCTGCATTACCCTAAGAGAAATTATTTAATCTTTTTCCATATCTTTCTGTTAGATTTCATTCAAATTGATTTTTGGAAATTTGGAGAAAGGGTCAACAAAACCCATGTTTCTCCAGCGCCAAGGTCTCTCTCAGCATATAAAATATGCAGGTCTTACTCCACTGCCTACTGAAATCTCTTTTAGGAGGCAAGGATCAGAGGGTTCTGTGTCAGCTCAATGCATTTGAAATGCATATTCTGCACTTCCTTAGTGAGTTATGTCCAACAGTAGGAAATCCACAGAAGATGAGATTTAGGTCACAGAATCACAGATGGGTAAAGTTGCAAAGGACCACTGAAGGACATCTAGTCCAATGTCCCTGCTTAAGCAGGGTCCCCTAGAGCATGTGACTTGGGATTGTGTCCAGAAGGGTTTTGAATATTTTCAGAGAAGGAGACTCCACAACCTCTCTGGGCAGCCTGTTCCAGTGCTTAGTCACCCTCACAGTAACGGAGCTCTTCCTCATAGTCAGGTCCACTTTCTGAAGTACAAGATGGAGAAAAGGAATGTGATACAGGCCAGGAAAAGTATTTTAGAAACTCCCATTCCAGTGCTGCAACTCAGGCAGGGGAAGGTGCAAGTAGTTGAGGAGAAACTGCCAAAAAGCAAGAAGGAAGAAGGAGGGTTTCCTCTACGCAAAGTATGTCAAAGTACATTTCACAGTCTCCTTGCCCAGGTATCAACAGCTATACCAGAAGATTCTGAGTAGAAAAGAGGATAGGAGGAATCTTGCATGTGATAGTAAAATTTGAGAAGTCATTTCATACTACTTTCAAGTTGTTTTAACCATCAAGTTTTGTCCTTATCACTTTTCTGTTCTAGCACTTCGAGTGGAAGAAAAGAGGTTTATGTTATCTTAGTACAAGATGACTCACTGCTAAATCCTATTAAAAACAGCATGTTGGGTTAGAATATTGAAAGAGGAAAGACTTTTTGAAGATCAGATGAAAAGGACTAAGCTGGATCTGGAGATTCTCTAGTGAGGGAAAAAGAAACAAACTAATGGCATCAAAACAGAGCATTTTGGCTTACGTAAGTTTATTTTGGTATGACAGACCAAATAAAAGGAGACCCAGATGAAAAAGAAGCAGCAACTAGAATGGTATTGAATAAAATTCAATGGAGACATTTTCAAATTGCAGATTAAATGTTGCAGGCACGGAAAAAAGAGAAATTAATTCAGCCAAACAAAGTGTGTTCAGCTTTCAAATGCCATGATTTGTCTTTGTTTCTTATATGACATTTCTTCACATATTTTGCTTCAAAAGATTTTATTGAAGTAATAGGTGTTGTATAGATTATTTTCTCCTGTGTTTACAAAGGGACAGACAGGTTCATCTGCTATTATTTATTCATTTTTACTGAGTTATACTGAAGGTTTTGAACCAAAATGCAATTAAAGCTGCAGAAGGTGCTGAGGTGGCTGTTTGTGCAGTAGCCAGAAGACATTTATGTCCTGATTGATTTTTTTTCTTTTAGTTTTGAGTTGTAGCAAGTTTTCTTTTTTTATGGTGTTATGTAAGCTGAATGTGTCACTTTCTCTGTTTCTCAGTCTGCATGCAGTGCAACTCATTTTTAGGACTGTTCTCAGACATAAATATCCAAGTGCTGGTTAATCCTTGCAGCAGTTTTATAGGGTGGGAAGGATGTCACCTGTCCGAATCACAGTGTCTTCAATAAGGTGAATATTCTTCCTTTGCCTGTTTTGGTTCTGGATTTTAAAATACATGTCAGTCTCCAGGATGCTTTCCCAGATGTTGCAAAAGTAAACAGAGGTTCTCCATCCTGTGTGTAATGCTGTAGAAGTGCAGAGGTGCCTCATAGCCCCCTGTCTGACGCTGCCCATTTAAGAATCTGCTTGACTGTCAGGGGCTGTAAAGGTGGTTTGTTTCTTATTATCAAGCAATTAAAACTCAGCTTTTATGTTAGAGGGTTAATGCTTTTGATTTCTCTGAACTGATGTGGGACACAGACTGGTCAGGTGAATGAACAAAGTGAATGTAACTCTCTGGTTTGCATGTGACCATTAGAGAAAATAACACAGCTTTTGATTCTAAGGGCGTGAGGGAGCTCTGTCCTGAGAATTTAACAGCATATATCCTAAAAGGAGGTAGTAATCTGTAATACAGGAGGGTACTAGCACAGCCTAATGATGAACTGGACAGACTGGTGGGCATTCAGTTCTTCTGCCGTAGCAAGAACGGTGTGATGGTTTCGTTATGCTACTACAGCAATAGCAACACAAAAGGGAACTTGAGTCTAAGCCAGCATTTCTCTTCTGCCTGCCATTTACCCTCCTGTAGAAGTAACTGCTCCATCATTTCACAGCCCAAGCAGAGGGAGGCAAGCAGGCTTCTCTGTCTGTGCTGCTCAGCCAAGAACAGCCTTACCTTGAGAGGCTGATGAAGTCAAATATCACTGCAGTGTCAAAGCTAACATGTCATTTGACCTTGAGTGTCAACTTGATGCAAAAGGGATGTGACTGGAGTGACCCTGGAGCAGTAGTTGGCTGTCACCGATGCAAATGTGCTGGTCCCCTTGAGAGCTGCAGCCTGAAAGAACTGCTAATTCAAAGAGTATTATGGGAAGTTCTCATAGGCCAGAACTGAAGCCTTGCCCAACTGTGGTTAAAAAACAGCAAATGATCAGAAAAAATCCCATGTTTCTCATATGATTGCTGAGATGAACTGGTGAATAGAAAGGCCATTCAGCAGAAAAAAAAAAACAGCACATGGAGAGCCAGCTACCCTTTGTTTTTCCATAAAAAGGCCATCTGCATGCAGCAGAAAGTCACTTACACAACTAAACAGAGTGAGAATAAATCTGTCTCCATTCACCGGAAAATGGAGAAATAATGGGGGAAAATTGTGGAGCAGAACTATGTCATACTAGGGACTGAAAAATGCTGCTTGCCCATTTACAAAAGTAGGGTGGCTTTCTTCTTGCTAGGGGATTGTCCAGCCTCATTGTCCTGTAAGATCCATTGCTTCCCACAGCTTATTAATCTCAAAAGGAAGCTGTTAGTTATTAGTAATTTTCAGAGATTCCATTTCCTTTTCTCAGTTTCGTGTGGCTCCTGTCTGTCATTATCCTCATTAGTATCAGCCTTAGACTTTTCTAAAGATGCTTTTTCTCCTTCTTCACTTCAGTGTCCTTCAGGCTTGGCGGGGGAGGCGGCATTGTTCAGGATTTCTGTTGTGAAGCATCTGGTACCAGGCACCCACACCATGCTCCTTAAAGGCTGAGAAGATGATGTCCTTCAACAAAATAGTATTTTTGGTACATGAGGCAAAGGATGACAAATCTGTGTATTATTCTTCCTGTTTTGTTGGTCAGGAGTTATGTCAGTGGGGTTAAATTTGCTGAGAGTTCACAGCAGGCACTTTCATTTCACAAGCAGATTGGTGACTGCGGGGCCATCCTTCCTAACATCCCCTCAGACCCACCTTAGGGGGGAAAAAAAAAAAACAACCCCCAAAACAATTAGACCTTTTCAAGAAGTCTCTTCATTTCAACTCACAGGCAGGAAGCCCTGCCACTGTAGGAGGGAGGGACTAACATGACAGAATATCACAAGATTAGCTGCCTCAGAAAAAAATTAACCTGAAAAACAAAATGTGAAAAATACCATGCAAAGCTGTCAGGATGCAGCCCAAATGGGACTGTTAGAACTAATTTCATTTTGACCTCCAATTTCTTTATTTTGAATTTGCTTCAAGCAAGCAGCTTCAGTGCAGTTACTGCACCCATTTGGCTCTGCTTAGATGAACATTTTTTAAATTCTCAGTAGAAAAACTTCCAGTTTCCAGAGAGCAAATGTATCTGCTGGTGGTGCTGCCTTTGAGTATTAATCTCTCCATCTTCATTATCATCTTGTTGTTCTATGCTAAGTATAAAGTCTCAAATCAAAGCATCTCCCCCATGCCCTGATGGCATTACACATTTCATGAAGGAGGTGGTACCCAGCAGAAACAGAGATGCTTCTGAAATAGACACAAGAGCTCCTGAGCAGCCACCTGGCAAAAGCCACATCAGCCCCACTGGCATAAAGAGCTGGTCTTTCTCGCACCAGGATTGTCCAAAGACCGGATTTGGCAGTTAGATGAGGAACTGGCACAGCTGGCAAATCTTGCACTCTGATGGTGCTACGGGGAAAACTGTGTTTAGCATTACTGATTATTGATAATGGGCAAACCTTGTCCTTTTGAGCACTGGAAAATATCAAAACAAGCTAAAATGTAGGAATAAAATAAGAAAAAAAATAATCGTCAGCTGGTTAGGCAAGCTTTCAAATTGCTTACACAGATTTTTGGTGCCTCTGCGTGTGCCTTTAGGTAAAGATAGGATCGTGTCAAAATTCCCCTGACACCAGAAATGTGAATCCCCCCAGCCAAAAAGGATTAGATTTGGTTGGGTGGTTTTGTTTTTTGGGTTAAGGGTGGCACAGCTACTCAGCTGACTGAGCTGGTGGGGTACACTGTATTTACAGCATGTCTATTGGAGAAGAATGAAATTTCTGGATTTTCTTCTTCTTTCTTTTTTGTTCTTTCTTCTCTATTTGTAGGTCTTTCTGCAGATAGGATAATACTCTCACTTCTGAGAAAAATCACCCTCCCATAATTTTTAAAAGCTTATTACTCTGGTTTCCAAGGAATTTCCAAACAACCCAGTTTGGCTTATTGAAGTGAGCGGCAAAGCTCCAGTCTGCTCTGTACTGGAGAAAATATCCCCTTCTGAGCCACCCTGGGGATGTGCCTGTGTGTCCCGGCAGGGTCCTTCCAGCCCTGGAAGTGTCCTAGGCAACCCAGCTTGTGTTCAACCTTCCCATGGCACAGTGCAGTCTTTTATCACACTAATTTGGGGCTAGATCCTACAGGGGGGTGATTTAGCCCTTTATAACCTTGCAGTTGTTTCTGTGAGTTTATTAACCTGGCATGGAACCTCCTCGTAAGAAGAGCTGGCTTACAGTAAATAAACAGCAAATTGACCAAGACTCTGAAGGAGTTTCCTGAATCCTCTGCTTGCTCAGAAATGATGGTATTTAGTGACACAGTTAGAAGAAGCTGCAAAGTCTCCTGAGTGCTTAAAAAAATTATTCAATGTCAGGATGTGCTTTTAACTCCTCAGATTTTGGTAATACCATTTAAATTGACTTCTAGCATATGTCATTCTCTCTGAAAGGTCTCTGCAAATTTTGACTTGAAGGATCTGAAGCATAATGTGTCTCTAAAAAATTCCTTCTGGGATAAAAAGAGTATGGGGTCTTTCTGATAATTTTTTTTTTATAATAGTTTCTGGTGCCTGCTAAGTGAAAGATACTGTGTGCCTGCAAGCAGCTCTGCATACTGGCATAGCTGGTGCCTGGTTTCTGGTTTTCCACAGCATCAGACCGCTCCAGCCTCTTGTCAGTAAACTTAAGTGTACTGACCGTATCACTGGGTTGTATTATTAGCCGAGGGTTACTCTTTGCCCTGGCTATTTACAGACCCAAGTAAATACATTGCAAAAGGAGGCATTGCTCATAACTCCTAATGGAAGTGCATCTGCAATGTGCCGTTTCACTGAACCCTGTTGTAACAGGATTTTAGAGCACCTTCACTCAGCACGCTGAAATGACATGAGAAGATGCACAGAGTGGAGTGGTGGTGCTTGAGAAGGAGGAGATGAGTATTTGAGTGCCAGTTTGTTCTGGTACAGAAACAGGTCCCAGGGGACTTCTGGGTCTCAGCCTGGGTCTCTGTAAGAACTTGTAAGTGCCTCAAGGAGTGCATGGCATCTAAATTTTAAGACGATCCCTGCTATGGACAGAGACATCACATGATGTTGAGGAAATACGTGAAATGCTGCAAACAGGCAGGGGCAGCCCAGCTTGTGCTGGAATAGCAGCCAAGGGGATGCTTAGGTCCTAAGGCAAACTCCATACAGCAGATTGTATATTGTAAAAAACTCCTCTGGGCCTCAGGATTGCAGCATATCTCTGAAGACTTGGTTGCATGAAGCAACTTGGCCTCTATGGAAGCATTTTTCCCAGTGTGTTACTAGCTACCCACCAGGGCTGTGCTGTTGCCATGATGCCATGTCCGGTTATTCCTTAACTGCTATGAAATGCAGCATTTCAGGAGCTTTCAGACAGCCTAACACACAGATTTAATTCAGAGCTTTACCCTCGAGTGCTGTGTCGATGTCAGCAGTAACTTTACAATGATCTCAATTCAAACTGGAACAAATACAACCCAAAAGTGTGTTCTGCCTTCACTTAGGATCAGGAATATTGATTATGATGAGATCGGTTTGTTGAGTCCCTGTTTTCAATTTTAAACCTATATTTGCCAAAACCAAACATTCAATTGCAAAACAGACATTTGTAGAGTTTTCTTTTCCACATTAAAATACTCAAACAAGTACACAAGCAAAAATACACAAACACAAAGCTATGTTCCTTCAACATAATCGCTCAGCAGAAGGGTAGATGTTTGAGGTAGATCTGACTTTTCATGTACAAACTTGGAAAAAAAAGCATAGAAAACAGAATAACAATAATTGCCACTTAGGAACATTGAAAGTGAAGTAGGAGCACAGTGTCAAACACTCCTGCTTCATTTCTCAGGGACTTTGTGGAGGTTTTATTTCTGGGTTTGCATCATGTGAATTCCCAGTAACTGAGCTTCATTTTGCAAAACCTTTCAAAACAAAGCTCAGCTTAAACTGCTTATTTTCATCCTTTATGTGGTTTGGTCATATGAAGTTAACATATTTCCCACGGTTTCTGGCCAAAAACACTAACCTAAGGTTCATCTGAAACTCAGTAAAAGTTCACGTGTAATCGGGCTTGGATTTTGAGGTGATTTCATTGAATCTGAATGTACTGAATTTCGAACAGAACTACAATGTGTAGTGGAAAACACCTGGTTTTTTGTTAAGCTCCCTGTCTACTTCCTGGACATTTAACTTGACAATTTAACCGGAATTTTCTGCTTGGAAATAATAGTGAAATACCATTGTGGTGCCATCTCCTATCACCCCTTGAGTAAAAAGAAGCAATGGGGAAATCAAAATCTCATTCCACAAGTATTCCTTCTCTCTGAGTAGTGACAAAGGCCATCTCAGTTTACCCACTCAACTCCCTCTGTGCTCCTTCTCTGCCTGATTCCCTGGCTTTGTCTCTGGTGCTCATCCAATCCTTTAATGAGCTGATTCACCCTGCTTTGGCTCTCTGCTTTTCCTTTAAAAAAAAAAACTAAAAAAAAAAAACGGACAGGTTCCAGACAGAGAGTGAAAACGAGGTAGAAATTTCTGGGTAAGTAAACGTTGTCAGCCTGCACTTTAACAGACTCAGTGTAAATGCCTTAATTGAATAAATGCTTTTAGCTGAAGGCTGTCTTTTGACTGAAAGCAAATGAAATTGGAACTGATTTCTTTAAGATGACAAAGGGTTTAAGAAGACTGACCCGCCTCTAGTGATCTCAGGATCTTGATTACCTCTAATTCAGGAATGCTTGAAGTGGTCATGTTACTTTTCATTTCTCATCAGACCCCTAAGACCAAAATGTGCATTTAGTTCATTGTCAGTTGCATGCTTCTGATAAGGAACGACTTCTGAAAAAAAAAAGGAAAAAGAAAAAGTTTCTGGGATGATACATACTACTGAAATTTTCCTCTGCGTGCAAATAAACAGAATATATCTGTGATCTACCTCTTCATAACAACTTTGCATCCTCCAAAATTACAGCTCTTCAATCTTGGACCAGCATGTGCAGTGGAGTTGCCTGTAGAGACTTTTTCTGTGTATTACATCCTCAAAATAAATTGATAATATGAAAGGTTTCTCAAATCACAGTTGTTTCCCAGTGGGAATGAATTTAGCAGTTCCTCATGACACAGCTTATAGTTTTGAGAGGAAAATCCTGGTCCTGTTGGAATTGTGTGCCATGCATGCAGTGGGAATTTAACAAAAGTGCTTTGATAAGCCTGGTACGTTCAAGGAAAGCAAATCTGTGCTTTGAACAAATTCTGTTCACTTCATCCTGTGCCAGTGCAGTCTGTGCTGCCAAAACTCATCTTCTGCCAGTGTAACTGTGCTTAAATAAAGGTTTCTCCCTGGCTGAGCGGGGATGTCAGCACCACACAGCCTTGGCAGTTTGGCTGTCCTGGCAGAGACATGCACAACAGCCATCTGTACCAGGATGCTGGCCACAGTAGGGAGTTGGAAACAGCAGTTTGCAACTTATGGGGTATCAAAGAGAACACGCTCAGAACAGTTTGTCCCCACATCCATGACATTATTTGAAGCAGAACCCAATGCTTTTATTTTAAACCCACTCTTTGGTGGCTACCTTAAATTACTGGGGCTGTACACACTGCTGCTGAAAGGAATGTAGTTCTGGAGCTGCCAGGGGCTCTGCCAGCTGAAGTGGCTTCAGGGCTGAGGAATACGTGTAGTGCTGGTAGCTCAGGGAGCAGCTGCAGTGGGAGCTGCAGGTTGTTCCTGGGTGGGAGGAATGGCTGGAGCCCAAGGAGAGGGGCCATGAGGAGGCACCAGCCCTTTCCACCACAAAGGGCACAGGGACCTGCAGCTCCAGCCAGGTGACCGGACACTCAAGCCCAACAGGAGGTGATGGCTCAGCAGGAAGACCCCAGACCATGGCACTCTTAGAATTCCTTTTTTAATGGGTGCCTCCTCAGAGGTACCAGCTGGAGCTGTTTCTGTTCAGCTGTTACTGCACCACGATTAAATTGTTGTGAGGATGCAGACATCTGGGACTCTGCTATGGGAAACCCGGGCTCCAGGCAGTGAGGGAAACCTGGCTGGCTGTGTGAGTGTGGGGAGTCAAGTGAGGCACCCATCAGGTCACTGGAACCACCTACTATGAAGGGGCTTTGGTCCCAGCAGTGACAGCCTGGGGCAGTGGGAGTGTGACTGACAGAGTGGTCAGACAGGAAACTTTCCGTAAAGCAGGCTGGATTTTCACCTTCAGTTGTGGCAGTAGCTAGTGAGATAAAAGGGTGAAATGGATTGGGAGACTGACTCAGAGGTTTTCCTGACAGGTTTTTTCCATGTCCAAGCTCTAACAGCACAACTGCAGGCCAAGGATGAGCTGTTGGGGGCAAAATCTCTTTAAGCCAGTGCTTGCACTGAGAAAATTGACCACAGCAGCAAGGCTCTTGGATATTTCATGAATTTCAAGACAAGTTCTTTTTTTCTGTTCCATCTGGACAAATGCAAGGCTGCTTGTTTACAGCATTTCTGTGCTGACCTTGTCTGAATGAGTGTAGATTTGTTGTCATGTGTGTGAGTGCATGATCAAACAGCCATCGCAAATGTAATACCAAATGTCAAGAAGATTTAATCATATGAGCTGAAACATCTCCCACTAATGATACAACCTAATCACAGGATGCTGTTTTGCATGCATCACTGTCAAATGCTTTAATAGTTTTAGTCAGAAGGTATTTCAGTGATTACAAGCTGCTTGTGACTAAAATTAGTACAATTACACTAATGGAATAGGATTTGTGTAGTTGCCCAAAGGCACATTTTGAAAAAGAGAACTAAATTTCTTGTATAAACGATAAAACAAACCTAAAAGTTTATTTGAAGGCTTATGTCAGCATTGGTCCTAGTGACCCATGTGTTTTCTCTGTCAGTTTGTTTGCTTCTCTTTTACATTGTCAAAGAAAATCCTTCCCTTTGAAATACAGACAAACTTCCAAACATAAAAATAGCATGTCTGCCAAAAAGGAAAAAATAAATTTTATTGGTGAAAATAACCAAAGAATGATACAGAGCAGAGATGTGCATTTTTTCCCATTCTATTAATAAGCATGGGTGTTTATGTTATTTTTTCTGGAAAAAGCAGAAAAACTTCAGTACTTTTCCCCAGCACCCATGCATGCTTCCTGAAAATTGGCAGATTAATAGGGTCTGAACTGATTCAGACTAAGGCCACAGGGTTAAAGGGACAGTGTGATTCTGTGTTAACTCCTGCCTAGCTGACACTCTCCTGCCCAAATTCTGGTGGATTTATTAGGTAAGAACCCCTGTCAGCAGCAGTGGATTAATTTTTGTAAGCCTTGCCCACCTGAGGTGAGACAAGAAGTCTTTGTAAGAGCCTGGTCTGGTGTTTTTATTAGTGCCAACTTCTCCTTTGTGTTCATCTAAGCACCAGAACAGTAGGACTGGGCAGGAGTACAGAGGGAATGTCTGTCCTCTGTGTCTGCTGAAGAGATGGTTGGGGCAGATGTCAAGGGATGAGTTTCCTAAAGAGCCTGGCAGAATGGAGAAGAGCAGCTGCTGCTTCCGCAGGAATGGGGACAGGGCAACTTGGGGCTGTGTCAGATGGAGCTGTTCACAGAGCAGAGCTCTCAGAGCTCTCTCCGCCCGTGTGCCTGGATCTGGAGAAGGTTTGTCTGTAGGGCTTGCAAGATAAGCAAAACGAGCAGCCTATATATTTTCACTCAGGGCAGCTGAAGGCAAGAATTTTTTCTTTGAAAAAACTCTGAAGGCAAAATTATTTCTTTGTCAAATAATTGGGGACACAAGAGAGAGAAACAGATTCTGATCTTCTGAGGTTCCACTTTAAAAGGCAAAGCACACAGTTTCTGGCCGCGGTTGTTTGCCTTGATGTTAAGGCAATACAGGTTCTCTTGACTTCAATTTGCATTTACTTTACATGTTAGTTTTATTTTTCTGAAGAAGGAAAGACATTTAAAGTCTCCCAGCTGTTAGGCAGAAAGCCTCAAAACCACAAAGATTACTAGATACATCTTTTAAAAACTGATTAGTAAAAGAAATAAGACTTTTCTTTTTTCTCCAATCAGGTTCCAGCTTCTGCATCTTGGGAATCTTCATTATTATCTTTGACTTGTTAAAGATAGAAATGTTGCTTTAGTTCTAGCTTTCTTGTATTGAGGTCCATTTAGTCTGTTTTTAGCTCTCTTTCTCTAAGGCAGTTGGCACTGCTGTTTCACAGTTTATCATAGGTTTCAACCCGTGATGCTTTTTCACTTACCAGAATCTGCTTTTCTTTTCAGTTTTGTTTTAACTCACTGGGGATTCATCAGAACAGAGTCATACTTGCTTGCAAAATAGTTAGGAAATCAGCTGAAAGACCTCTCTCCCAAAAACATTTGGAAACGTGTAGGATTATGAGTTGTCTGATAGGAGATTCTGAGATCCAAGCAGGTTTTAGTGGCCAGGAGAAGGTGACTGGGAAGTTGAGATGCAGGGCAGGGGTGTAAGCGATCATGTTTTGGTTTATGAATAATCTTCTAAAACCTTTGCGATTTTGGTAAATGGTATACGTGGAATAGTAATTAGAACTTTTCCATTGAATTTCACAAATTTCTGTGAATTTAAACTAGCCGAAGACATGGCTCAATGACTGGAAAGTAAAACTGAGCTTACTTAGCTGCTGCAAATAACTCCTGTATATTCACCTGTTGCATTAACTATTTGGGGGAGTTGTATTATTGTTTGCTGTTTGGAGGGCTTGGTTTTTTGTTTGTTTGTTTGTTTTGACTTCGAGTTCTCAAAAATATTTCATTCAAATTATTCCAGACATAAAGTTCAGTGCTCAGATTATGACAGTTGAGTGGGACACGTTTTGGGATAGACAGCATGTTCCTGAAAACCTTTCTGGTCCGATTGTGTATGAAATTCATGGCATCTTATTCAGTTGAAAGTCCAGACAGTGCAAGTGCCACCATGACATTTTGCAATTGCACTTTTCTTAGGATAGCAGATGCCCTGGGACATGTATGCTTGCACGTGCTGTCCCCAGTGGAGCCTCGTGGATTAGGGGAAAAGGGATAACGCATTCTAATCCTCAAGCTTTGGATTTAGAGCAGAAGGTAAAGCAACCTGGAGATTGCTCTTATTTAAGGCAGTGACTCTGTTGCAAGTAAATATTCTCAATATACACAGCATATCTCACACTTTATCCAGGGCAGTTGTCTAGCAGGGAAAAGACCTCTAGAGTGTTCTGCTGCTAACACAGGAGGCAGCTGCAGAAATTCAAGATTATGAGCAACCTATTGCGAAGGTTATCGGTGTGACCTACCCAGAGGGATTTTTTTAATACTTGATGACAGAATCAATAAGACAAGCAAGAGTTTTCTTCCCCTAAGAAGACACACTCCGTGTCATGGCAGCAGCTCTTCAGTGGAATGAGTACAGCACTCAAGACCCACCAACTATTTCAGCAGTAATTCAAGAACCTTTTATTAGTATTTTGCCTAACATAGGGCAAAATCATAACTTTACTGTCTTATAAAATGAAAAATTAGTGCTGCTTAGAAAGTTGCTATGGTAAAAATACAGAATAAATCAGCAAATAGAAGTTTGATGGTTGAGGTAGTATGTCAGAAACCACTTAAATTTTGTCTTTGCTACCTGACAGAATTGTCTATGAGATGAGGCATATCCAGTTTTAGAAATTTTTAGCTGCTGGGCAGCCCATGGAACTCTTTATTTCCAGCCACACAGAAGCCTTCATTTCTTGTAATTTCTTGTATTGCTCTGGATTTCTTCAGGTATAGCTGTTGTTAATGTTATTAATCAGAACCTTATTTTTTGTATTTCTATGTACCACATTTCATGACATGACGGTGCTTAGCACCACATGAGCATAAAACAACAACAAAATTCTTGTATCATAAGGGAGCTTATGATCTGAATCAACGAAGGATAAACTGATGTGCACAGAAAAGGAAGTACCAGGATTTGGAGCAACCAACACCAGTCAGTGCCAGCTGTGAGAGCCTGGGCACGTCAGGGCACATCAGTGGCCTGTTCACTTAGGAATTTCCTTTACTCATCACTACAAAGAAGAGTTTTGAGGTGGGTTTAAAGAAGGATCATATATTAGTTCCAAAGGAGCTTTTCCCATGCCTGAATTAAAGCTCACCTGTCTCTGTGTTAATAAAGGCAGAAGGAAAAAGATGGAGGTGGGCTGGACACTCACCTGGAGAAACAGAATGGCACCAAGTCAGATTTCTTCAATGAAAATGATTTTTGCCTGTTAAGGAGTGAATAATTATAATAGTTTATCATTATTCCTTTTCATATCATAAGTCATTATATTTTCAGTACATAACACAGAAATATTATTTCCTCTGCCTTACCTACATGAGGGAAAAAAAGATCCTGGGAGTTTGTGGGAGTGTGACAGAGTCAATCTGCCAATCCTCCCCATATTTATATTTCAGCCATCCCACCATCAGGAAAACCTCCATAAGCTTGGTTAGGAAAATGCATTAGCAATATCAGTTGTGGCAATAAAAAAGGAGTGCCTCTCAGGCTCAGGATTTGAGCAGCAGGACCTGCTCATGATCAGTATTACTGAGCTAACTTTAGCTTTTGATCCTCCAAGGATTTTCCAAACCTGGGGGTTTGTGTGCAAACACTCTTATTCCTAAATTCTGGTCTCCAAAATCTCCCAAGCATGTGGGCTGTTGTAAAGCTGCTTACTTTTTGTCCACAAGCAATATTGTGAAACAACTGGAGAACTCTGCAGGCTGTTTAACTCAGTGCTACCTTTCCCTCACGCCTGCATGGGTGTGTGTGTTCCAAGCATGTTGCTCTGAGCAATCTGAGGATTGCTTGATAGAGGTTCTTTATCTCTTGCATTACAGTTCTAGATGTTATCACATTCAAAACACATCTGAACTTTTTGGTAAACATTCAGCATCTCTTTGAAGCCAAAAAACATATCATGGTCCTGTTCCATAAGAGCTAACAACAGTGGTTTTAGATGCTTGGAGGCAAATTCATGTGGGAACACTGATGCCTCTGGAATACTCTCCTTCATTTCAGCCACGGAAAAGGGCCTGCTAAATTCTCTCCTTGGAGAGTATATTAATAAAATCTTATAAAGAAATTCAGTAACAGATATTCCAATAGCGATGTGGGGAGTTGCAACTATGGTGGTGCATTGAAAGGTAAAGGCTATAATATTAAACCAGGTGGGTGACTTCTTTTTCCATTTAAAAGGGTCAGAAATGTGAACAACTGACAAAACATTTCCAGCGCCTTGTCTTAAATGTTCAGCTCTTGAGGTTTCCCCACCATCAGTATCAGGTTCAGTTGTTATGAAGTGAGGTAACTTACAAGACCTTAGCAAAATCTGAACACCAGACCTGACTGGAAGCAGAGAACATCACCCTTTTCCATGTGGCAGTGTTTTACAGGGACACCCTTAAAACAGAATTTGTGAGTCTCATCTACCCCCAGACTGACTGATTGATTGATTGACTGATTGATCAACTCCATGTTTACGCAAAAAGATCAAAGTGGCAAAAAATGGCTTCCAATTAATACCATTCTAAAGTTTATCTTTGCTGATTTTCAGTGGCAGGACTGAAAGCAGAGTTTGAGTGATAGGAGCTCATGATCCTGTCTCTGCACCTACTTGCAGCAAAGTAAAAGCAACATTTTTTCCTCTCCTGTGTTCAAGTTGTGACTCACAGTTCAGCAGCTAAGTGGGGCATACATTGCAAGAACTAGGCTATGAAATTACTTGCAAGTCTGATATTTCCAAAGCAATGTCACTGAATGATCTTGTGCCAACTTGTGTCTTGGGGTGCATCAACACATCACCAGCTGGTTGGAGGAGGTGACTGTCCCGCTCTACTTTGCACTGGGGCAGCCTCACCTCAAGCAGTGTGTGCAGTTTGGGCACCACAATACAAGAAAGATATAAAGGTGTTAGAGTTTCCAAAGGAGAGCTAGAAATAGGGTGAAGGCTCTAGAGGGGAAGCCTTACGAGGAGCAGCTGAGGTCACTTGGTCTGTTTAGCCTGGAGGAGACTGAGGGCAGAACTCTGTGGTGGAGTCATGTATTGGTAGACTGGGTCTGTCTCTTTCTTCCAATGTCCAGAAAGAAGAAAAATTTAAAAATTATCTCTGCCCCAGATTCACTTACCAACCATCTCAGGGCCATGCAGTATTACTGTGATTGTCCTTGGACTACTCTTCATAGCTTTATTACCACCTATGTGGAAGAGAAATAATGGGTTGTACTCCAAGGACCCTTGGACTAAGAAGTTTGCTAGCAATGTCCTTAAACCAGGTCCCAGGGAGGCAGCAGGCTTCCCTAAGAGGAATGTCTGTCTGGCATGTAGGACTCTCTGGTCCCCTCAGAAGGGAGTCACCTACAACTATAACCCATCTTAACTTCCTCGTGGAGGTGGTCTTGACATAGAGGGCAAGCCTTTCTGGCCTTCACAACACCTCTGGTGTAGCTGGACCATCATCCACATCATCTGCTGAGTGGCCTTCCACATCCAGAGGCTCATTCCTGCTGTACACACGCATCGAGGAAGGCGAGAAAAGGCGAGAGGCTTCTCCTGCCACCTGTGACATGTGAACACAGGCCCACAGTGACTCTATTTGCCAGCAGTTCTTTTCTTGGGAGGTTCTTCTTGACTTGCAGTTCCTTTACCCTTATGAGTAAGATGTTTTCATTCCAAGCTGCAACTGGTGATTTGAGCCACAGATTTAAAGTTCTTTCAGTGCTGTCTTTTATGTGGTTGGTCAACGTACAGCAGATGACATAAAATGAAGAATGATTTCCTGGTGAGGACACTCGGACAGGACTTTTACCCCTGAAATTATTGTAGTGAACTCACTCTGATGAACTTGCTGATCACTGGACTGACCTGGATCTCAAGAAGGAAGGGACTGAATACATAGAAAAGCTCTCTGATGACAGCAGTAAAGGAAAAAATGTCAGCATGTAAGGCATGAGAAAAAGACAAAAATATCCCTGTGGTTAAGGATGCAGGATGTGATTTTTTAAAGTTACATAACTTAGTTTATTTTGGAGTTTAGGCCTCTTGTTTTAAGTTTAATTTTCTGACAAACTTTGCATTATTTGCAATCTATTTTACAAACAGATTTGCAAATCTGTGTCTCTGATTGGAGGCAAGGAAAAAAAAACCTCTCATCTCTTTTCCTTCCAAAGGCAGGAAGGAACCTGCCTTTGGAATAACATACAGATGAAGAAACCTACCTGCCCAGCAGGTGAGCTAGGAAGGAGAATCTGAGAACCACTAGCAGATGTATAGCAGGAATGAGAACTAAAGTATAATCTTTCTAGGCTCAGTATTCTTAATTTTATCCCTGGATTTGTATGCCTGCAAGCTAGATGAATCTGCCAGGATCAGACAGTCCGCAAGCCTGAGTTTCGTTCATCAGGTGGCTCTCTCCCAGTTTGAAATTCTTCCTTGGAAGGCAAAAATCCGTACTCCAAGTGCCATCAGTTCACACCAGACTTAGACACTTATGCACGCTTTTGTTAAATCCAGTTAGCTGTCAGAGCTGGTAAACCAGGTGAGGAGTAAAGGGTGTGGGAACTTGCTGCTGCACTTCAGTCCCAAACAGCATTGGAAAGTTTTGGATGCATGAAAAGCAGTTAACTTCTGAATTTACTCTTTGTGTAATAAACTCAGGAGTCTCAGGCACAGATGAGCCTACATCAACATCAAAATAGGAGCTCTAATCTGCACTGTGGCAGTTACTGTCACAACGGGAGTGGCAGCACAGAACAAAGGGAACCGGAGAGCTGGCACAGATGGGTTTCCCTACAGCGTCTGGCCAGACAGAGCTAGGAGAGTGAGATCTGAAAACCCTGCTGGATTTCCTCTGAAGCCCATATGTTACTTGAAAGGGCATTAGAAAGACGTACCTACCCCTAGCTGAAGAACTTGCTAAAACACCTTAAGCCTACACATGACAATCTGTACCCAGCCCATATGTTGGCAGATGCAGCTTTAAATTCACGGGGGAAAATAAGGTTGTTGGGACAGAGGAGTTTCTTCGTCCAGCAAAACGTTGAAAGTTGCATTTGTTCCATCTATTAATTTTTTCCATTGCTTTCTATGAAGTAAATGCATTTTGTAATCAGTGTACCATTTCACTGCTTCTTCTTTCTGCTGTGCACAGCAGCAGCAGTTACTTGTGGTGCAGGCAGCTGGCATGGGACTTACAGGGGTTATTGGGAGGCAATCACGGATGGAAGACCGAAGAGAAACTGAGTCAGTGCCTCAGGGGAAAGTACAGTTCAGCTGGGTGCTGACATATGAGCACTGTCCCTAACAAAGCAGCTTGCCTTGTCCAGCCCCAAGTAGGGCTGGAAGGTGTAAAGACCGAGCAAAACACAACTCTTCTGAGCTCACAGCTCTGGCCATGACTACAAAAGCAGGTTCTTCTCCGAGGTGTTGTTCCTTTTCCTGCTTGTCCAGATTGGCCTTTTGGCACTACAGAAGAAACCAGCCTTAGCTACAGTACTAAGGTTCAGTGTAAAGTCTGGAAAGCATTAATTGACTTAGAGGCATTAAGCCTCACCCTGTCTCACATCCTCAGAGCCAATCAAAGTTGCAGCATTGCTGTGGCAAAGAGAAGGTGCTGTTCAGTCCAGACTGGGGTTGCAGGAGTAACCTTTGTGCCCAGAATACAGACAAAGTTTGGGAGCTATTACACTAAAGGAAGTGAGCGATGGAAAGGGAGGCAGGCTTTCAAAGGAAGTGTGTGGTGGGGTGGTAAAACTCAAGCAAAGCAAGAATGTGATATCCAGAAGGGAAGAGGACACTTATTGGATCCACATGTCACAACAAAGAGCAATAGAAAGAAATCTCCTTAAATGTGGGCAGATAGAGCATTAGGGAGATCCAGCATGTCTTTCACACAGATCCTCAGTCCCCTGAAGCAGGAATCCAGCTCCATCTCTCTAGGAGCTCCCTCTAAGTGCTCTGAAGCCTTCATATAATCCCTTGGCCAGAAGCCTCCCCCGAAGCCTCCCCTGGTGTGTTCTGAAGACTACAGGCCACTTTAGCTGGGGAAAGCTAACTGACAACAGAATGTGACCTCACTTCTAGCCAGGATTCAGCTACTTCCTATGGTTGTTTCTCCTTGTTTTTTCCCTCTGGTTACTTTTAGAGGGCTACACATGGTCTTAAGAAATGGCTGGAGAGCATGATTCTGTTAGAAGCAGAGAAATCACCTTTTCTGTTCCATGGTTCAGTTGTAGGCAGGAATTCCAGAGTTCCCTCCTTGCACATCGGGTACAGTTGTACATGAAGGAGTCGGGTCCTGTGGCAGAGTAACTCACAATTTTATAAGGTGATCTAACTTTCTGAAGAAGCTTCAGTACACTTATCCCCAATTTTCTGTGCTTAAGGAATTTCTGTTTGTCTGCTTTGCAAAAGCACTAACGGCCTTGCAAGGCATGAGGCAGAAAAGGGCTGAGACTTTGTTCTCCCTGTGGAGCTTTCTCAGAAAATGTTACCTAACTCACTTTGCTGCTGCTTGGTGGATCAGTGGCCAAATTTCATCTTACTAGGTTATATTAATAAAAAATACATCTCAAAGAATACTTTGTTTTATAAGCCCCTGCACATCTCTTTGCCTCATTGCATATGGCACAGGAAACCAGTTAGCTCTATCTAAAGCTACTGAAAAGTACCACAAAGGAAAAGACTGCCATTTTGGAAGTTGCTTCTATTATTCTGGAGCAATCAGGACATCATAATTTCTTCAAGTGCTGCACAATTTTCAACTCAGAAGCATCTATGTAACTTGAAATCCCATTGCCCTTAATATCATTTTCACCAAGAAAAATTACTGCAAATGAAAGTGTTCATAGGCACAGCTAATTAAAGAAACCTTAGAAAAATCTGAGCCAGAAGGTAATTTTTTAAAAGCAATTTTTAAAAAAGTTGGTTTTGAAGGAGCTATTGTATTTCAATTAATAACTCCATAGGAAGTACACAACATTATAGTTCTGTATGTTTTCTGCAGAATAACGAGATTTTTCCTGTTTCTGGAACAGTAGCTGAGCAATAGCTGTTCCACAGTTCTGCAGTACTAACACATAGTGGTGAAGGAAGGAGGGACAGGGAAGTGCATGCAGAGGATCCTGTTATCCCAGGCAATGTAGTAAACTCCCATACTGGACACAAGCCGGAAGGATGTGGAAGCCATGGGCTTCATTCCCCTATGGCTCATCAGTTTCTGATGGTGTTAATAGTGAGTTGTAATCTCTAAAGAGTGTTTGGAGAAGAGGTGGTCTGATCAATGTGCTGGATTAAACTTTAAATAAACTCTATCACCTATTTCTCATTGTTTGAGTAGGGCAATTCAGGAAATTATGTCCCTCTGCTTCACAGAGGTATTCTTACCTCTCCTTTAAAAGAGATCAATATGACAGCTTCAGAGGGGTATAAAAATAAATGTTTGTAAGGCCTGGACCAGAAGGAAACCATTTGCATACCACTACAGGACATTTACATTTTAGATTTCCTGGTAAAGATTTGTGCTTTGTTAAGACATGAACATGAGTAGCAGTGCCCCTTTGGATGAATACAGCAAAACCTCTAAATCTTTCTGGGCTATTTCTGCTGGGTCTGATCATTATGTTCAAAGCTCATTGCTGCCTGATCCTATGGTGAGTAGAGCAGACTGGAAAGATGCTCTTGAGCTGTAGGTGATGGAAAAGCCATCTCTGTAATGGGTGGTGATGGGAGCCTTTCCCTGTTCAATTTAGTTAAAATCAGGCACAGATCTTTGCTGAGACATGGAGTATGGTTTTGGTTTCTCTGCCTTCCAAGGAAGAACACACAAGAAGTCTCATGGCAACTAGGACCAGATGCTGGAGTCATGAATTTTTATGAAGGGATTTCTGGCAACCACATTAAATAATGCCTTTAGCCGACTTGTCGGCTCTCTGCACTCATTTTTATATCATCAGCACTGCAGATGGGTGATTTGTTGCAGCACTGGCTGACAGTTAAAGTTATGAGCTTCTACAACAAAAGACTCTTCTACTTGTCAATGTTTTCAAGTTTGCAGTTTCTCTGCCACTCAGGGTGATGGTAGTATGGAGAAGAACTATTGAAGGGAGAGGAGGAGAGAATATTCTTTCACCCCCCAGGACCCAGCTGTCAAATCAGTTTTAACACCAGTTTAACTTCTTTACATCTTACTACTGGTTCTAGCTTATAAGAGATTGGAATTCTTCACACCTGTGGCTTCTTTGAAATGGCCTCTAGAAATGACAAGAGTTCACCCTTCAGTGACTGATATCTCAGTCCAAATTAGCCCATATTATGTCATTCAGCAATACTAGAAGAACAAGCTCTGTTTCCCTTTATTTGCATCACCTGCAAGATTTCAAGACTGAGGATGGGAAAACTGTCAGTGTTGTAGCAGAGGACATGTGCAGGTAGATGAAAACAGAATCTCTTCTGTAGAGTGCAGGAGAGACCTGTTGGTAAACACATCTGAAAAGAAATGCCATAGACATCAAGCCAGTAGGTTCATTTTATTATAGTCATTCTTCTCCATGTTGTTCATTAAAATAGGAATTCTGTGATTTTCACCTCAAACTCCATGGCACTGAAGAATGCCAGAATCCAGAGTAAGTTCCTTCTTCAACTTAATTAAAACTATCACGGTGATTATTCACTGATCATATAACCACCATCCCACTTCGCCATCATTGTTTTTATTTCAAAAGCTTGTGTCCTACTGGTGCTCTGCAGCTCATTTGATGCTGTGAAGTGTGGTGGTTGCATTTGCAAAGGATGCTCATGAGCGTTCTGCTAGCTGCTAAAAACTGGCTCGGGAGGTGTTTTTAATTTCTGGTTCTATGTTTGAAAGCACACCGAACTCTGTGTGCATGATGATGCCCGTTACTTTGGAATTGTGGATTGTCTGAGAGCTACATAGAAATAAGCTGGTTTTGCACTGAAAGGCTTATCCTGCAGAAAACTGAAAAAGGGAAACGGGCACAGAAGGGAAATGATGCACATACAGCTACAGAAAGCATTGTGACCAGGGAGAGAACTTCCCGCCTTGCTCTGGTTCATCGGGAGGCGTTGGCAACACTGTCTCCATGGTTTCAAGAAACACCCTTTCCTTTGACCATGTTTCCTGACACACACACACCATGTGGTTGTGGTTTTCTGCAGTTCTGTTTTAATATCTTCTGCAGGGTGGACAAAGCTTGTGAGGTTTATAAAACTGAAACCCACTAATCTGTTATATACACTTGGAAAACAGCATGGAATCATCTACCTGCCCATGCTTTTGACGCTGCTCAGTATGGGCTTGGGCTTTTTCTATGTGGGTGACCCAAAGAGTTTCAGCAGATTTTCACGCACATGGATTTCACACTGTTCCTTGCTGGTGTTCCTCCTGTTTGATTACAGCATGGCTATACAGAATTTAAACTGCAATAAAATGGTTTAGTGAAAACTGTACATAGTGATGTCTGATTTCCTCTTAGGAACTACAATCCTCCTTAATTATTTCCTGCATCCTGGAGTTTGGTTGTTAGTTTCATGGTTGGACTTCTCTTTCAGCCAGTCCCCACCGTTTATCCAAATGTCCTCCCTCCTTCCCTTTTTCGAAGCATAATATTTGAGTGCATTTCTTAAGCAGTGGGAACCTCCTTAGAGCCTTGTGCTACTTTAGTCAGAACACTTTCAAGGATAACCTTGGATCTGTGTGAGAGAGTAACTGAAGGCCCACATGTCCCAAGGGAAGGAAACCTTAGAAATGAGAGCCAGAGTCGAGTGTTCAGCAAATAACAAAACCCTTTTGGCTTTGTTCACATCAAACATTTGTGTTTGCCAAGAGAGGCAGAAACTTCTGCGTGACTGTTTAGAATGCCACCTGCTCATTTAGCATTATGAATTGCATCTAAGCCTACTCTTAAATTAATCCTGTCCTCAAAGAATGGTTAGTAATTTTGCAGGAGGAAATACTCTCTTACAGAGATTATCCTCGGCAGTCTGTACATATTTCTTAACTTCTTATTTCTTCCCTATGCTGGAAAAGGGAAGATATAGACCAGGCTCTAGATTAATGCAATAAGTAATTCTCATTCTTCATAAATAGAGAGTTGTGTTGATATATAATTGATTATTTGACTAATGGGTAAAAAATCAATGTTGTATTAAACCACTCCTGCTGGAATCAAATGAAAATTGGTTTGTGAAAATATTTTGTTTACTTTAACACATGAAATAGAAATTGCTTTTAAAAATAAAAAAAAATCTTTTTCTTTCACGATCCAAAAATACCAGAGCAGATGTGTTTTGCCAACTGCACTTTCCTATGCCTAAAACAAGGCCTAGTGCATAGGTTGTGAGGAGGGTGAAGTGGATAACACCTAGAACCTCTGCCTCCAAATTCTCACAAACAATTGATAAATGAGCTGGAAAACCTTGATGTAAAAATAGGGTTATTTTTATGTGCTTTTCTGAGCCTTAAATATATTTTTTGGTCTTATATGCAGGCTTCTTCCAATAACCATGAAACTTAGGTAAAACCAAAAGAAGGAAATGTTAGATTTTTTGCTTTTTAAAACTTCTTTCAATGCAAGGAAGCAAAAATTTTCAAGCTACAACCTTTCTGATAAAATCCTTGGGGCTGGGAAATTGAACTGATGAAAAATGGAACGACAATTCTAGCTTTTGTTGCATTATGAAAGGTGAGTACAGTGTTATCCCAGAACTCCAGCAAACTGGAAAATGTGGCACTGCTGATTTCTGGAGGCTTCTTTTCAGATGCTTTCATAAAAGTTTTCTGCATTTAACTATTGTTGTGTTTCTGAATTCTGATGCTGTGGCTGTATTATCGTTTAAGTACAAGAAAGAGGTAGGAATTGTTTTTTTAAAAAAAAAGCATAATTAGATTCAGAGCCTTTCTTGTTTTAAAATTAGTCTTCCGATGAATTTGCCTGCTGTGCAGTGATGTTCATCCCAACATTGAAGTCAGAGGTGATGAGACACGTCTTACTTGGCTGAGGTTATGCTCTGATAAAGTAGCAGAGCTCTGCTAAGTAGAGATGACAACAAAGCAATAATATTTAAACACTACTGTAAATCTGAGGAAGAAACGGCAGTCATTAGTGTAAACGTCCTTCCTTTCAGCCTGTGTCCTACATATCTGTATTGATGTGCTCCATTTGAAGTACTGTGTAAATGTTTAGTGAGACTCTCTCTCAGGTCAGCTCTTATTAAAGTTGAGCGTGTGCAGAACAGCTTGCAGAATCTGAATCTTGGTTTCTGGCAGAGTGCCTTTCCTTTCTATTGCGCTGGAAGAGGGGGGAAAGCAAACTACCAGGGAAAAGTAGTGAACTGACAGCAGAGAGCTGCAGCCTATCATGGGTGTAAAAGCATCCTAAACCATATTTAGACAAGAACTGAAGCAGTCCCTATTTATTCTCTTTCAAGAATGGCTGTTTTGAAGCCATTTCTGTTACATGAAATAACATGTGAACAGCTTTCAAACGACTGTTGCTTGCTTAATAGAATGAAACACGGAAGAGTCAAATGGTGTCAGTGAAGCTGCTCAGTCTGTGTTGTTTCCTTCCAGACTTTTGCTGCCCATCAGAAGTATTGACCCAATGAAAGTCTTTGCAGTCACTGAGAAAAACAGCAGAAAAAGCATCAATAATAACAGTTTCTATCTTCTCCCCCACCACTGTTGGGGTTTTTTTTAGGAAAGGAAAGTCTGAGCAGATTTGTGCAGGAAGAGATGCCTACCCAGACAGATACACAGCCAGTGCTTCTGCCTGTAGCTGCAGAAGGTTCAGTTTTGCTCAGCTGTGTTTTCTGCCTTGGATGTCCTGCCTGCTGGACAGTGACCCTTGCAGTCTATGAGCTCAGGAACTGCAGTTCCCAGCCTTCTGGGAGATGCACACCATGCTAAAGAAAGGGGCTGGAAGGCTGAGTGCCAACTATTTTTCTTGCTTTAGGAGTAGTAGCTGCTCTGTGGGGGGCAGGGGGGCGGCTCCAGGAAGGTTTTATTCTTCAGAGCTTTGTAATCCCCCTCTTCAGTGGAAGCTGGAAGGGGACAGCTGGGGACACAGCAGGCAACCTTTCAATTAAGTGCAAAGAGTAGGAAATTTTCCACTGACAGATTTTTCCCCTCTTGACCAGACAAATTTGCAAACTTGAACGCTGTTGTTTTGGGGTTTTTTTTTAAAAAAAAAAGGTAGTTGTTGCAAAAACAAGCTAATAACCTTCTCTTGGGGAGAGAATTGAAAAAGATTTGAGCTTCTTCCACTTAGTTATTTCTGCATATTAAAAAGTGGGGATTTTTTTTCCAAGCCAACTTTTTTTTCCACATGTTTAAGTAAGATCTTAAGTAATACTAAATTTCGAATTTGAAATTTACACATTTAAAAACTATATAAATAAAAATTTCAGTCTGAAACATGTTTGGGAGTGTTGGCTCATGAACATGAGTTTTTTGGGGTGATTTCAAACTTACGTTCTGATTTGGGAGGGATTTTCAACATCTTACAAATACTTAGGGAATACAAAAGCCATTCCCCACACAGCTGCTGGATGCTGTGGTGAGAGTTTGGAAAATATGGATCCATTCCCTGAACTTGACAGAGGTTACCCACCAAATTCCTTTCACTTAGGCTGTCAAATTGCGTTCATTAGGAATAAATCTTCCTTTTTCTGCACTGACCAGCAACTGAACTAGCACCTTAAATGCAATAAAGTCTTAATTTTCTTTGTTTTTCTTCAACATCTTTTTTGTTGAAGTGTAAGAGCCTATTGTGCAGCACATAAGGGTGGAAAACCTCCCAGCTTCCCTCACCAAATAGCATGCCCAGAGAAATGTGCGAGCATACTTCACCCATACTTCAAAACAAAAGCTGTGGTTTACGAAGCCTTTGAATCCTTTGTGCACTGGTTGTGGGTAGAGATGATTGAACTCTAGCCAAAGATTTTGAGAGGGCACTGCTAAGTTTATTAAACATCTGGGAGGCAGACCGGGTTTCCTGCAAGTCATTTGGTACAGAAGCTTCTTACTCTAACCAGGGCTTTGAGGTTTGCAATTACAGT
Source organism: Eulacestoma nigropectus (assembly GCA_013397775.1). NCBI lineage: Eukaryota > Metazoa > Chordata > Aves > Passeriformes > Eulacestoma > Eulacestoma nigropectus. Next base: position 5,778,975 of record VZTE01000262.1, read on the forward strand.
TCCTAAGAGTCATGGCTGTTGCAAGTTGAAAGGATTCATTTCCTCCGTGACTTACTGTGACATGGTTGGGATGGCTGGAAGTGACAGAGGAGAATGTCTTTCAAGCTAATAGATCATCCATTATAGCAGAGTCCCAGACTGGCTGCGTGCCAGGCAGCCACACAAGAGAAACAAACCCAGTGCTAGTAAAAACTTAAAGTAAACCTAGTGGGATCACTTTCTCCGTTTGATAATCCATTGAAATGGACACTATTTTGTCCTCGTGACACTTGCAGTACAAGCTCTGCACTCCAAAGGCAGTTCAGAGCCCTCCAGTTCCAGAGCAGTTCAGGGAGGGTTTATGAACATCCCAAAATTCAGAGAAAGGATTGGTTTTGGCTATGGGAGAAGGTGGTTTATTTGTTTGAATTTGGGGTTCGGTTTTTGACGGATGGGGGACAGTGTTGTTGGTTTTGTTTTGAGGGTTTTTTTTCTGCAGACATCCTTTTTTCCCCTCTTTGCTCTTTCCTGTTACTTTCCCAGACCAGTGAATCTGTTTCTTATAGCTCAGATCCCAATACTGCAGCACGGGGGAAGACGGTCAAAGCTTCACTGGCCAGAGATCAGGCCTCGCTGCCCGGAATAGCAAAGTGTGGCTGCTCATCCATGCAGGTAATCTCCGGCTGCAGCCACTCCTCCAGCAAGCCTTTCCCAGCCCCCAGGATGGCGAAGTTTAGTGCAAAGGGGGTTTTTTTGGCTGCCTGCGGTGAGTGTAGTGGGTCTGCAGGACATTATTATTCACACCCTTGAACCTGTGTCAGATCGTTAATGTCTTAATGTTTATTCAAGGGTCAGAGACTGCTGGCAGGTGTCACAGTCAATGAGAGGCTGTCAATAAGCAAATGACTTGCCATTCACAGTGTGATTGCTGTCAGCATGTAACAGGATGTCAGACTGAAAGAGGAGAGGATGGGGAGGCAGGAGAAACTGTAAATGTTTACTTGTCTTGAGGAAGTGAAGGAGAAGCCTGCAGCAACAGCCATCGCAAATCAATATTCAAACAGAAATAAAGATCCCAACATCCCGCTTTAGGATAATGCTACTAAAGGAGGGGTTTAGGTCTTTTAAAGCTTCGGGCAGATGGCATTGACACATTTGGAAGCATTTACACTTCTCCATCAGGAAAGAAGATAGATTATATTTACTGGTACTCCCGTTTCTCCTGTATTTGTACATTGTGTGTATAAAAAGAGACAAGGTCCTAAACGAGTGATTTTACCCATAATTAAAGACAGTGATTGTGCAAAGTATGTTATTTCTTCTAGTTAATCTGCTTTTAGGCACACTTCCCAGTCCATGTCGTTCTGACCTCCCAAGCCACAGAGGACTTGGGGACCAGGATTCTGTCCTCGGTGTTAGGTGTTCACAGGCTGCATCATCTGCCTTTGCAAATGCCTCTGTTCCTTTGTCTGTAAGAGGACGTGGAATATTTTTCAAATTTGCAAAGACTTATTAATTAAGATACTTTGGGGAAGTTTTATATAAATAAAAGGGAGACTTAATTATTTCACCCTGGACAGTTTATTCCTTTGGGACAACGAAATAGAGGTCATTGATAATGCAAGTGATTGCAATGAAAAAAACCAGCATCTTTTAGCAATAAAAACTGGGATTAAGCCATACTGAGTCAGGATCAACTTTTACCCTCCTTTTCACACTGATTTGGTGCTAACATGGAGGGCACAGAGAACATAAAACAGTCTCTCCATCTTTTCAGCTCTGGTGCCCACTGCACTGAAGGGGATCACTGAAGTGAAAGTCCAACTCAGCCGCTAAAGCTCGGGACAGATTTTGTCCATTGTGAGAAGACCTGTGACAATGATGCTGACAAACTCTCACATGTGCTCTCAGGGCAGGCACAGAGCTTGTCTGAACTTGGGCAGTTCTTGCATTAAAGGCAAAACATTCAAGGCAAATTGGAGGGAGCGTATCCTTTCAATTTTCAAGACCCTGTCCAAGGATTTGCACTGAAGATTTTCCTTCAGTAGGTGATAGGAAGGAATAAGAAAGCTATCATCAACACAGGAATATGAGCAATAACAGTAGGTTTTTGTCCACCACCTTTTCAGAAAAGCGTAAACAATGTTTTCTGAATTTTGTCCTAGCCTGAAGCAGGCACCTGCCACCAACACTTTGAGCTCAAATTGCTTGAATTCTGACAAAGTCGTAAGCAGCTAAGATCAAAGTCTCATTACAACAGATCTGCTACAGGAACTACTGTAATGCCTACTATTCAAGTGCCCTGAGTGCTTTTACATCTCTTAATGTCCACGCACAACCCCTGCACTGCCCCACTACTGCAACTAAACACTGAAGACTGTTGCTTGAATCCCCCTGTCAAATCGCTGAAGTATGCACTTCACTTCAAACTTGAAGCCACGGCAAAGTTTCGGTGATCTGCTGGACTGATTGCTCTAATCTATGTGTTTACAGTGTGAATTGAATTTGAAGCAGTTTTTTGAAAATTCAGGGTGGTCAAGAGCTTTGGTATCTGGTTCTGCAATAAATTTAACTGATGTGTCAAATTCCGCACGTGTCCCAACGACTTCAGCAGGAGTGCTGTGCACAGGTGTAAATGTGCGCTAGTATTGCCAGACTCTTGAATTTCAGACAATTGACTTCAGATTCTAAATCCTTCCCTTCCATCCATTTGCACAAGAGTACTCTTTGTGTATGAAGTTCTGCTGAGTGCTTTTTGAAATGCCAAATATGTTGTGCACGTTTTAGGTAACATGACTTCTCTACAGTGACTTAAATACTACTTTTCATTTACATTGCCTTGCATCTCATTTAAAACCACAGGCTAGTTTTGGCAAGCATTAAGAGCTCTTAAATGGTTTGTAATCTGTTTTTAATATGACCCTAGTTCAAGTTCAAGCTGAATAAACATAGGGCTAAAATGAAACCTGATGTCTTTCTGCTTTATGCAGGGAACTGCTACAAACCACAGGGTAACAGATGATTTATTTGCACAGCAACAAGTACTAAAATGAATTAAAAAAAAAAAAAAGGGTACCGGCTGTTTTCTCTTAATTATTATTCTTTGGTGACCTTTTGGAGTTACAGGAGGCAGAAAGCAGCTAGTTTAGCCAATTGTTTCACAGTGCTCTGACGGAGAACTGTCCAGACAGTTAGTTGCTGAAACAAGAGAGAATGTTCTCTCTTTATGTTTAAAATTCACCATCATTTAACTGTTTGACCATGCTTGCATGACTAGCAAACGATTGCTGGATAAACTGAGAGAAATGGTTTCTGATTTATCACTTGGAAACTATGAGTATTAGGCTGGGGCATGTAGCACAAGCCATGCTGCACGGGGTCAGGATGAACCTGGAGATAGGGAGGGTGTAGGTTGTTTAATCAGTACACAGATAGTTAAGCCACAGCACAAGTTGCATAGAGTTAACAACTCTATTTTCACTACGCCCAGGCTTGGTGAGTTTTCTAAAGCTTCATTTCCTCAACTTATCTGAGACCATTAAATTTGCTTTCCCCCTACCCTCCATTCTTCATAACTTTTAATTCTTGTGTTTTACAGAGATATTGAATAGTAGGAATATGCTGATTTGAAGCATATTAGCTCACTTTATTAGTCACCAGAAAAGTAAACCGAAATGTCTTGAAAAAATGCATTTTCATTCCATGAAAGTACTGGAATTTCAAAGCTCTCACTTCTTCAGCAGTTGATATTGGCATTGCTGTTAAGCTTGTCTTTTCTGGAGTGCGTTTGAAAACCCAGGAGCCTGGTTACAATTAGCCAGAATTTTAGTTTGTTTGCCATGGGATTTTTCATGTCTACTACATAAAAAAATACTCTTCTCTCCTAAAATCCATTTTGTTTTGAAGTAACACATTCTGTTCTCACATGTTGATGTTTTAATGGAAATAACGGAGATAAGATGGGGCTGAGGATGAAATTTTCCACAACTCAAATACCCAGGCAAAGCAGAGGCCTGGTTTGCAGTCCAAGCCTGCAGCCTGTATTTCTGCCACAGTGGAGGGTCTCACGTTAAAGCCCAGCCTAGATGCTGGGTTTCATACCAGCAGATCCAGCGATGAGAACCAGCCTTGGATTTTAGGAGAACATTGCCTGCACAGAACTTTTTCAGCAAGCATTGGTTTAATTGGTTTAATCATACCCCACGTAGTTTTCTAGACTTTGTTTGTGCTTAATTCCCTTAATCTGCGTTGCTGTTGTGAGGACTATCGTATCAAAATGAGAAGAATAAACAAGCAAAACATCAGAGCAAGGCAGACCAGGCATGTTCTGCACTTGAAACATTGACTCACAACTGCAATTCTTTACCTCCTTCCAAGTTTTGATCTCCTCTCAGCTCTCGCCAAGTGATTCATAACCACCTGCACGACTGCGAAGGAAGCCTGAGCAGCACCACACAGAGCCGTTCAGTGCATCACCTGTCACTTCCCTGGGATATTCCTCCCTGCCAGGGAGCCCAGAGGCTGCCTTCACTCTTGTCAGACTGCACCAAAACAAACCAGGATAAATGTGCCTGTACTTGCAATTATTTCAGTAAAATATTTTTCCTTTAATCAAAGATGTTGTCCGAAAACACAGGAGACAAGGGGAGGGAAAAGCAATGTTTGCCCTTGAATCTGAGAGGGACAAAAAGAAAAAAGAGAAACCGCTTTATCTGAATGAAGTCTAAATCTTTTTTCCAGTAGATTTCTTGTATGTACAGTAACAAGGGTTGTCTGATGAAGGGAACTGTAGGGGTAAACAGGAATCAAGAAAGCCAGGTAGTTTACTGCATGGAGGAACCTGTCCCAGAGAGGAATTGGAGGTAGAACCACCACAGAGCAGAGCATGAGGGAAATACGTAGCACCATCCTCTGACATATTCACCAAAATAGGAAAAGTACCGGGATATATGTGCAAGTGCTGTGACCCTGACTTGGCATTGTGTCATCTTCCTTCAGAAATAACATTGCAATGTCATTGTGTTATATTTCCTATTATATGTGATGCTGTCCGAAGGGACAGAGCAGGCTATTGTGTGAATCCAGAACTTGAAGACTTGCAAGTAATTTCTAGAATCCACAGTGAGACCATGTGGGTGTTTAAGCCCTAATTCCAGAGAGAGAGTTGCGTGCACAAAGGCCCTTTTACTGGGGTTCCTTTTACTGTTAGTTACATTGCCAGCACAATTACTTTAAAACTCATTTTTACAAGTATTTCTTTCTAAATCCTCTACTTAAAGAAATGGGAGTGCAGGTAGGCAGGATTGTGTGATTGCCTCCAAAATCATCCTGGTCACAGGATGTTAGGTTTATTTAACTCCTTCTATGCTTGAATGTAGAAATAATAGCTAGAGGCACCTGTCTTTCAAGCCTTTAACTACCAGGGGCAGTTTTTCTTCAATTAGTGAAAGATCTGATGCATGTAGTTAGCCTCTTGTAAACCAGAGGCTCTGACCCAGCTGCTGCCACTCCATAGGAAGACCTTGACTGGATGTTCTGAGGGGTCAAAAAAGTAAACTGAGCATAGATCAGTAAATGTTAAGACAGGATGAAGAGCAGGGAAAGTTGGAGTATTGCTCCCTAAATCTGAGGTTCAATTGCACCTCGAACTGTGCATATGCAGCTCCATTTCCCTCATCTCAGAAGGTTTAGAGGATAACAAAGGTTGGTAGAGGATAACAAGGATTGTCCGAGATTTGGACCCTGTTCATAGAGTGACTGGGTAAACTTGGACTTTTCAGCTTGGGAAAGTGTTGACTGAGTGTGCTGTGCAAGAATTGATGAAAACTCAGAGTGCTCTGGAGAGAGCACACAGAGGCAAAGTGTTTGTCACTCCACCCAAGAGCAAAGGGCCACCAGACCCAAGCTAGTCAATGGAATTGCAGAGAAAACAAAGGGCAGTGGGTGAGGAGTTGTAGTGCATCTGTGCAAGACCTTTTTGAAGATTACTGTGCATGAGCTGCAGGGGGAACTGGATGAGAACTGGGAAGAGAGAAGAAACAGCACGGGGCTAAGGAAATCCCCTGTGCTGGAAATACCACCTGGGAGACCCAGAGGAGGCATTGTGCGCGTTGTGTCCCCTTCCTGCCCTTCTCTAAGGATTCTCTTCCGACCGCTGCCAGCGGAATGGTGCCGGGCCAGTGGCACAGCAGCGGAGGCCAGGCCTGGCAGGAGCACCGGCGACACCTGCCCGCGGGCGGCTCCCCGGGGCCGTGCTCCGCAGGCGGGGCGGGCTCACCGCGCTCCGCCTCCGCCGCGCCACCGGCGCTGCGGCGCGGGCGGGGCGGGACGGGACCGGAGCGGCGCTTCCCGGCGCTCCGCCTGCCGCCGGCACAGTCCCGCCGGGAGCCGAGCCGTGCTGTCCTGTGCTGTGCTGTCCTGTGGATGATGAGTGCGTGAGAGCCATAAAGCAGCGTCTGGGGGCGGGAGCGCCTAGGGCCACTTGCAGGTACAGTCCGTGAGTCTGCGGTGCGTCTTGTCGGTCCATCCGTCCATCCATCTGCGTCTTCTTCTTGCAAGCCCCGGCAGCACGGTCTCATTCCTCTTGGTGTTTAATCTCCGTCCTGGCTACCCAGTTCTGTACAGACAGAGCTGTCTTTTTTGGGAATCAGCATATTGGGGAAGGGAGAGAGACTTCAACCCAGCAGAAGAAGCACTTGGCGGTGCAGTGATTGGGGTCCTTCTCCTTGTCTCCTTCCCTGTAGTAAGATAGAACAGGGTCCTAAAACTGCACGGTGTGATTTTTTCCGTGGCTGTAATCCTTGGAGGAGCTTTCCCTGCTTTTCTTTAGGCCCGTTTAATTGATTGTTGGTTTTCTTGGATAGGAAGGATAAAAGGCACTGATTTACCAGGTGGTGTTTGTAGGGCTGAGTAAAATGGGTGTGTGGGCGGGATGCGTGTGTGTCTTTTGCTGGGCATCTGCTGAGTGTAGCAGTGGTAAAACTTCAGGTTCCTGCGCTGTGCGAGGTGACAGCAGTTCAGGGGTACGAGGAGAGTGAGGACTGTTAAATGACCCAAAATCAGTGTTAAATGACCCAAGACCAGTGTGTTGCTCGTCGTGCTCAGTCCAGACTGTAAACTAAGGCATCCCTAACAAGCAGTGCCTCCCAGTCTGCCTGTGTGTAAAGCTAAATATAGCACAGAGGGGTGAGGAACTCTTTCAGGGGAGTTTCCCTGAGCAGAGCGGAGCAGGGCTGACTCCTCTCAAAGGGCAAAAATGGCCTAAAAAATCAAAAGAGCCGGGAACAAAGAGGTGCTCTGTAGGTCGTGCGGCTATGTCTAAGCGAGGAATGTCGAGGGGGTTGCTTTCAGGGAGATTACCGCCTTGGTGGGCTGAGATGACGTGCCATCTGTGGGAAATTGGTACTCGGGCAGGCAGGACTGGGTCTCTAGGCTGTCTCTATATTTTGAAAGCTGAGAATAGCTTTTTGAGGTACGGCTTCCTCAGGCTTATCTTACGGCTTCCAAATGAGATGCCTTGGAGAGAAGCTGATAATCAGCTGAAAGTCAATGCTAAATATACTCAAGACAAGTAGCTAACTGATGAGCTGTGCTGGAGAGAGCTAATAGGTGAGACCAAGCTCTGATTTTGGATAAGCAGTGGGGATATCACTCCTTTGAACAGCAGGGCTGAAACAGGCCACTGCAGGATTTGTTAAATCTTTGTGAAAGAGGAAAGAAATTACTGATTTCACAGGGGTTAAGCTCACAGCTGTGCCAGACACTGAGTAAAATGCTTTTTTTGTATGGTGCACTGAATCCCTGTTGGTTTACGTTCTCTGTGGTTTCTTTCTGCTGAGGTTTTGGTGGACAGCACAGTGTGGTGTTGCCTGTGCTCCAATTGTGTGAGTTATCTAAACAGTCCTTGGAGAGTGCAGAGTCACCGTACCTGTTCATGGTGTGCGGGGTGAGCCGCTGTCACACTGTGTCAGAAGTGACAGGCACAGGTCAACCCTGGAGCAGCGTCAGTGAAGGAACATGAACTGGAAAAGCTGACAACATGGGGCGTTGTTTTTGTAACTGAGTGGTTTAAAAGTGAGTTTTTCTTGGGGTGAAGGCAGGAAGGAGCTGTGTGTGGATCACATTGCCAGTCTGTGCTGTACATCACTGTAAGGGTCTGGTGTTATGACACGTACTAGGGCTGGTTGGGATAGATTGCATTTCAGAGAGGAGGAGGCAGAATTTGTGATTGCACATACTTGAGGATTTTTTCCAAATGTTAGTAAACACACGGGTGTACTCCGCAAGCACTGACAAGTGCCCTTTGCTTGGCATGGCTATGAGAGACTGAGCCACATCATCTGATAAACACTTTGATAGAAAATGAGCTTGTAAACAAAACTTCCAGAGAGCATTTTGCAGCCACAGCAAGACAATACATAATTTACAAACAGGAGGCAAAGACTTCAGCTGAAAGCTGTAGCTAATTTCACCTCTGTTCTAGCTGCTGTAAGAAGTAGTATTAAAAAACTAAATCACTAGAGTGAGGAACCTGAATGGGTGGCATTTAGTATGGCTGTATTTTTAAATGGAAAATGTGCAGGATCATGACAACAATCCAGCTCACTCTCCCTAGGCGGCTCCAGAATAGCACTGCATGACTCAGATCCATGCATTCTGACTATTTTGGTTTTGAATCATTAAAACACATCTTCTCCCCAGAATAAAATGTTCCCCAGGTCACCTGCCCCTCCCATGGGGTCAGGTACTCTGCTTGCTTCTTGTCACATCTGGAAATAGGGCCAGAAATACCAGGCAACACACCTGCAGAGAGGAGCCTGGGAGCTGTGAGGCAGCATCAGCCAGCACAGTGAGACACTTGGATTCATGAGGAGTAAGACAGAGGATAAATTAGCTTGAGTCAGATTGGGGAGTGGGGTATCCTCTCAGATAATTGGTCTCATTGATACAAGGCCAGGTGCTTTCCGCATGAATGTTGCGTGCTGAACTGACAGTACTTGTCCATCAGGACTGGAGTTGATCCTCCCTTAAACATCCTGCAGGGATTCAGACACTATTAGGCCATGTTTGTAATGATCTTTTCACGGCCCAGCGTGGTGTACATTTGCTCAATACTATACCTACTGGGTGGTGACTTAATAGGTGTAATTGTTTCAGGGCAAGGAGCATTTGGCCATCGATTGCAAAGCCCAAGGGTCCACCCTCAGTCGGGCACGGGAACTGCTGCTGGGTCTCAAAGGCTGACACAAACCAGCAGAGGCAGCGTGTGAGGGGAGGAGATTTCTGCTGTGGCCCTGCCTAGACTGGGGGAAAAGCTCTTTTCAGTCATTTTGGCTACGATGTGCTTCTCTTAGATTTCCCAAGGAATCAGTCAACCTGACTGCAGACAAGTGTTTTACAAGTCCTCTGTACCTCAGACCCAGCTCTGTTCTAGAAGCCACTGGCTGATACCCAGCCTAGATATAAATGGGTGAGGCAAGTATAACTGATGCAAATACAGAGTTGTGCTTCCTTTCTTAACTGCCAAAGTGGAACCATCCATTTTTATCTTCAGTCTAGGCATTGGAAAGTGGTTTTTTGTTGTTGTTGTGTTGGTGGTTTTTTAACTGAAGTATTTCTGTTGCAGAAAGTGTAAATAGACTGCTTTCAACCTGCCGTATGTTGAAGTGTCAGTAAAAATTCTGTACTGTTTATGGAAACATAAGGACTCAGCAACTGGGGAAAAAAAAGATTATATTAATTGTTTGCCTTAAAACCAGCATTTTTTCTACATCATCTAAATGGCAACAAGACATTTGGCAATGAGGTTTTAGGTAGAAATAGTTAAATGAAATTTTGTACTGTTATTTAACACTACTACAGCTTGCTGTTGTAAATTATAACTTGGCTGCTTATTGTGATTACAAAAGGAAAAGGTGTTTTCTTTTGAAGTGTACTGTAGGTTGCACCAAAAGGCCAAGCATGGATGTCTGCAAAGAGCAGCAGTTTGGGGATTCAGAAGGTTGTCTTGCTTTGATGAGGCTGAAGAAGGAACCATGTCAAGAGAGCTTCATGCTTAAGGCTAGCTCCTGGCAGTACTATATGATACACCTTCTGTACACCTTTTGAAAAAAGATCTTAGTGCTTGATGAAAGGAAATAACCTCATACTTATTATCCCTCTTTGTACTGTCAAGCAGAGGAATGCAGTAATGAGAAACTGAGTGACTTGACTAAAGCCATGTGAGGAGCTTGTAGCAGAGTCAGAAGCAGATCCAAACTACCAGCTGCCAGGTCTAAGCACTGAAATAATGCTGCTTCTGTTGGCCGTGGATGGACATGTGAACAGCTCTTGATGAAGCTGGTTATCACTCTGAAATGGTCCAGACCCACACTTAGCTACTGACCATGAAGATGGAAAAGGTGGATCTTTCAGCTTTGATCACGTGCCATGGGTTAGGATTACATCCCTGTCACATCCCAAGGTTCACATCCCTGTCACATAGAGTGGATCATGCTCCCCAAGGTTAGTGAAAGTCTAATACCACAATGATACTCTTCTGGTGATAGTGTAGGGGAAACTGCTCCCATAAAACATCAGATTTCAGTTCTGTCAGTTTGAAGTACGCGGGAGGCACAAAACCTGCTACGGAAATGATGCAGAGTGCAGAACTCTGTAGATACAGAGCTACAGGACTCGTGTCAGAGTTCTGATTCACAGTGGGGGTAGCATAGCATGGATGGCATCACAGGCCCCATCTGTCCACCCCACCCCACGCCCCATTCCTGGACATCTCAGCCACCGTGAATCAGCTGCTGAATCACTGGTTTTACAGTGTGATGTTTTGGAATAAAACATCACTGCTATTCACTTGCTTTCAAACTCCTGGCCTCAGAACTACAGCAATCCATCAGCTGATTGAGGAGCAGCATCCTGGCTGCTGCTCAGCAGTGTGGGAGCTGGGATGGTAAACTCCTCCAGGCTGTGGAGCTCTGCATCTCGCTGGTGGATGGAAGCCCTGACAAACCAGTCTGCAGCTGGCTGAGTAGAGAGGTGGGATTTTAGTCTTTTGTGGCTGTAATATTTAAGTACAAATAGAGCAAATGGCAAAACTGTTCTGCGCTTCACTGGGTGCAATAAGTGGAATGCTTTGTGCTTCTGAAATCCCCACCCTGCTTTAGTAAGGTAAAGAAGTGTAAGGCTTTAGTAGCATTCTTGTGTTTTCTTTGCATTTAATATACTTGTACTCTTATGACAAACTATCAATTTTGCCATCAGCAGTTGCAGCCAATTTCTTAATGCTTTGCACTGGCCAGCCAGTAGATTGTCTGCCTTTCCTGGTGGTGTTTGATTTGGGACAAAATTTAACACATGGGACTGAGGAGGTTGCATTCAGTTTGTGCATTAGTTTGATTTTAGACAAGGTTCTTGGAGGACAGTCCAAATTTATGAATTTTTGTAAAAGAAATGGATTCTGCGATGAGGGGAAGGAGAAGTTGTTTCTTAGTATGATCCCAGTACTGGTTGTCCACCAGCACTTCTTTGCTTTTAGTCCAGCTGCCTGCTCAGAAATTTTGGTAGAAAAGAGTAGCTATACGTGTTGTCTATTGTTTAAGATGGGAGATATTTCATTGAATCCTTTGGCTGGCCTGAGACTCTTGTGCATCTTTTCCCATTTCATTTGTTCTGTAAATCCCTCAAGTTTTGCAGGAGTCACTATGGAGCATGCAAAGGAATGAACTTTTCTAGAATCTCTGCGCCTTCTGACATTTAATTACTGCTGTGCTAATCCATCATGTCACTTATAATATATACTTATCCTGTTTATTCATGTTTTAAACTTCTCTTCTGAAACTGGGATTATCAAAAAGATGTACAAGGTTAAAAAACCCCAAACTTTTATGAGAAAAGCCTTATTTTGCATTCAAATGCTAAAAGGACACCATCCAGATGAAGAAATTATCCATAAAATTAAACTTACAAATGAACTTACCAAAAATATTAATCAAGTGCATTGATTAAAAAAGTCATGGAGCATACTTCATATCTTTTTAAATAATTGTGGCCTCCTCGGTTTTAACCTACAGATAGAAATCTCAGCAGCATTGTGGTCATGGGAAGAGACAAGTGCTTTAAGAAATAATATGTTATAGGTGTGGTATCCTTCTAGTGTCATGTGTTTCGAGGCTGTTGCTTTTGTGTGTCCAGCAACACAGACAAATCGTATCATGTGTTTTGTTTGGTAGGAACACATGTCCTGTCCTCGCCCTGAACTGAGTAATTTTCCTACAGCTGGGATTTTTTCCTACAGCTGTGATGCAGTTTGCCTGCATGTGCTTGTCTGGCGCTGCAGCGGTGCTGTCATAGCCACCCTCAGCATCATTAGACTCACTCTCTCTTCCTGCCCCACTGAAGAAGAGGATGGGATGGGATAGAAGGGGAGCTGATTTGTGGGGCTTAAGCAGGGGCCGTGGATTTACAGCACATCAGCAACAAAAAGGAACTTGTTTGTTTCCTTCCCTTTTTCTAAACTTGCAGATTTGGAGAAATTCAAGGCATTCTTAAAACCCTCACAATGTTCCTAATGCTCCCAAAGTAAACTCACAAATGTATTCATACCCATCACACCTTTGCAGTTCAGTATCCAAGGACTTTATTTTCGAGTCATTCAGGATTCACTTAATTACTGTGCCAGAGTTCTCATACATTGTATGAGTGAACAGTCAGCAGTGCTGCATCTGACCTTCCCACATCATCGGCTGGGTCTATTTATAGACCCAAGAAAGATGCACATTCAGGGGGAAAATGCCTCTACTTGAAATTCAGTTCCGGGTGTGTTCTTTGCCAACTAAGGTTTTTCATTTTCCTTTTTAACTTATTGTTGCCTGGGTGATTTTTGGAAAACGTTGCAAAATTGTTCATCCTCTGCTGTTTTAGTGAAAACCAAGAAGTTCTTTAAGGCTCAGTCAGCTTTCTTATATCTACCTCAGGTCTTTCCTTTCCCTGCCAGAAACTGTGCAAGATGTATTTCTACTGTTATGCCACTGCCTAGCATGGATAATTTTGGTCCTCTTGTTCCTCTGGGGTGGATTCCTTATGAGAGGTTCTTCATCTTCCTCTTGATTTCAGGCTGGAAAAAGCCGCTATCACTCCCCTTTTCATCTCCTATGTGAGTACGAGATAATACTCTCTACTCTGCCTCTTAAAAAGGTACAGTTAATAAAAAGTAATTCTAGGAAGGAACTATAACTCAGAGTTGGTGCTTAAGTCACACTCAGAGAATTGCATGGCAAATTCTTCACAAAGAGTGGAAGCAAGAAGGCTTGAGCTAGGATGGTTCCGTGATCATAATTTCTGCAAGTAAGGCACACGAAACACCCATCTGGGAGTGTTTCAGGTTTCTTATCTTGTCAGTAGCTTGAGCTGTAAAACTTCCCTTTACCTTTCAGTGCAAAAAAACAAAAGCTTTGTGAGCAAAGCACACGCAGGGCAGAGCTCTGTGGAATGCGATGCGATGGGCGGCCTCTGTGTCTGGTATGCTTTTGTTTTGGGCAGCCTGGGTGGATGCCCCGAGCAGCGCGAAAGGATTCCAGCTGCTCCAGCCGGCGAGTCAGCTTTATCAAGGGCCTGGCTCAGATGCCTCTGCACAAACACGCGTAGTATGGGGAACAAACAGGAAGAATTAGAGGCGTGCACATGCCTGCATGGGCGTGACACCACTGGCATCACAGGGCCGTGGTGGGGTGGCTCCTGTGGCTGGAGTATTGGAATGGAAGGTCGTAGGCTTTTCATGAAAGACGGGCTAGGGAGGACAAGGAGGAGGTGTAGGCCTGGAGGAATACGGGGAAATTGCACAGAAAGCTAGGGGTGAGGTTAAGAAAGCCGAGGGCCAGTTAGAATTGAGTCTGGCCAGAGATGTCAAAGACAACCGGAAGGGCTTCTGTAGATATGTTACTAACAAAAGAAAGAGTAGGGATAATGAGGGCCCTGTCTGGAACTTGGCTGCGCAGGAAGTCAGTCTTTTGTTTTGCCATACCTCAGTTTTATGATGGCATCCTTAATAACAATGCTGGATGGTAATCACCTGCTAAATGTGGTTAAGGGTTTCTGATTGTATAGGGAACAGCTCTGGGGGAATGTAATTGCGTTTCTGAAGTTTGCTTCTTTTCAGGGGAGGTGTGCCTTGGGACTCATACCAGTCCTCTGCCTGAGGGATATAGTATAGGAGAAAACTGTACCTAACAAACAGAGGAGCTGAAAATGTTTGGCAGTGGCTTTAAAGGCACCTTTCCTGGCTGCTACTGAACTTCTCAGGATGCTTCTATAAAGGATACGAGCTGTCCGTATTGTTGGCTTTGTTTTATGAATCTGATGTGCAGCCTGAGCTCTTTACTATAAATGAAAGCAAACCAATGCAACCTTCCACTGTTTATAGTAGAAAACAGATTTTTTTGTTGTTGTTGTTCTGTTGCTGAACATAAAGGTTTGGGCAAGCATTTGGCAGCCCGGAAGCTACGTCTGATTCCTTTAGTTTTGCCAAGCTTGAAACTTGGCTCCTGCAGGAGATGGTGGGGGTTTGAGCACATCGTCTTTGGCTCTGACGTCCTATTTACAGTGCTGTTACTGGGAAAGTTGAGACTTCTTGTCAGAGGCTACTCAGAGCCAGAACGTGGACCTCAATGCCCAAGGTCTCATGTTCTCCATAATGATACTAAATGCAGAAAAAATGTTGTATTCCTCTTTCCACAGTGCAGAGTTATTGACGTCTCTTTGTCACAGGAGAGCACCACTGGTAAAGCCAGGAAATTATTTCATTGCTCTTTCCTTCAAGTGGGATTTTTAATGAAAAAAAAAGGCAAATTAAAAAAAAAAAAAGTCACTCTTTTCATTCATGGGGAAAAAAAAAAAAAAAAAAGAGAAGAGATAAATGCATTTCCATGTGATTGCTAGCCAAATGTTTCCAAAGCCCAGTTAAAAAGTTCCAGTTTTTAACTCCCAGGGTATTTTTCACTGGAATAATATTTCTTGTCTTTTTTCCCAGTTCCTGCTCATCAGATCTTGCCCTGCTGTGCTTTATCAACAATATTTTTAGGTCTCAAGGTACCTCTGCTCTGTATGCCACGGATTTGTGGACCATTATCTGCTCTGTAACCGAATTTCAGTTCCACTCAAGTTATTCTGAAGTCAGAGTTTGGCTGAAGCTTTAGCTAAAGAAGCTTCTAATTAGAACTAAGCATGCTGCTTTGTGTCTCCACCTCCAAATAAAATACAGCAGAGGAGTCAAGGTCACGATAATAAAGGAGTCATGCTGGAAAAGCACATGTGTTGTATGAATCATCCCATTGGCTATACTATATTTATCTCTGTCATGCTTTGATATCATCCCTTTTCATCACATGGAGAATGTGTCCCGTGTCCTGTCCACTTCCAAGTGAAATCCAGTTCTGACCATACAGAACATCACCACAACTTGGTGTCTCACTGAAGCAGGACTGAGCCCTCTCTGTCAAGCAGCTTCCAGAAATACATAACATACAAGTGAGACAATATGTACCCTTTGGGACAGACTTTTGAGAATTTTATTTTATGCTTACAAGTCAGTACATCTGTTGATGGTCTGATGATTTTTTTCCTTCCTTTTGATGAGGCACTAGGTGACTCTACATCTCCAACCTGTCCGATTTCAGTGGGTTGCATGAAATCAAAACTAATTGCTGGCTAGATCTGGCTAAATCCCCTGCAGATTCCAGTCTCACCCTGAATCAGGCTTTTTTGGTTAATATGAGATCTGCGTTGAAACAGCTACTCCGCTTATTTTTTCACAAGTGCTAATATTGATGTCAAGTTGTTTTGCAGATGCAGATTAGCCTTTCTCACTTCCCTGTGGAGTATTACCTTGGAGCCACAGTGCTGCAAATGTTTGGTGGACGGCAGTGTTTGCACACTGTTCACTACCACTTGCATTTTGACTGAATACACTGGACTACAGTAGCTGAAAAGAATTTTGGTGCAAACAGGACATCTGTCAGTGCCAGTGGGCTGAAGAATATTTTGGAGTTGGTTCAAGTCTGTGGCTTTACATACACAGTATGAAAGCCTAGGAGATGCTGCAGAAGGTTCCTGTCAGCTCCTCAGTAATGTTTTGTTTCTTAAACTGGGTTAGCCTTGCAAGGAACCTGAAAGACCAAGAGCCTCTATGCATCAGAATGCTTTATTGGTGCAGAGTATTGCTGCGGTAGGGTTACACCTCCCCTGCCCAGTGATTTGAACTCTCTAGTACAGGAATCTGTTAAGTTCAGTCCTCCACTTCACGCTCTTACGCTGTGGCACGTGTATTTACTTCATTCTCCTCCCAGTTCACTGGGCTGAATGGAATTGAATCGCTGGTTGAACAGCTGCACGGAGTGTCTAATGTCACTTTTCAGACATGGAGGCTTTTCAGTCTTTCCCATTTTGATGGAGATGTCTTTTGGCGCCTCTCAAGGTGGGATTAGCACAGGTCGTGTAGGCCAGGAGGCTCTCTCCACTGTCCTTCTCTGCCTTTGTTTTTGGCTTTCTCTTACTGTTTATTTACTGAACCACTCAGGCTTGTGCTGGTTTGAATGTCTCCATTGTCTGGACATACTGCCAGCAGCAGCAGCAAGTCTGTATGGTGCTTCAGGTCCAAGCTAAG
Organism: Eulacestoma nigropectus; assembly: GCA_013397775.1. Taxonomy (NCBI): domain Eukaryota; kingdom Metazoa; phylum Chordata; class Aves; order Passeriformes; genus Eulacestoma; species Eulacestoma nigropectus. Next base: position 5,795,605 of record VZTE01000262.1, read on the forward strand.
GAATCTGGCTAATAGCTTAATAGCTTCTCATCTCCACCGAGCTCAATCTGAAAAGTGCTTTATTGTGGGTTGGGGAGCACACAGATGGCAGCACGCTATTTATCTCCAGGCTGTCACATCACTAGTTGTTCTCAAAACGGGGTGCCTTCACAGGCTGGTGTTTGCTGAGGTCTGTGGCTTTAAAGAGCCTTTTGCCGAATAGGATTTGATACAATGGAGAGAAAAGAAACAGCATCTGCACTTACAATGATGGCTCAGAGGCATTAATGCTTTTCTCATGCACACGCACATGCTCCGTCGACACATGAGCACAGCAGCCTGTGGATATTGTCCTCTCAGTTTGATCTCCCTTGCCTCGAAGTTGTGGGGAGAATTGGAAGCAAAGTGCCGTCTCCTTTTTCAGTTTATCTGTCTCTCCTTGAATGCCATCAGCACCCACAGCCCTGTAACTGCTGCAGTAGAGTTAAAACCAGCACATTAGTGGTTAAAACTGGGAACAAACTTAGCTTGCCATCGAGGCTATAAAAACCTAAGTTCCTTTAACTGACAAAAACTGCTACTCCCAGAAAGCAGGGAAGGAGGGAGAAGGAAGGAGTTTATAACTCAACACTCAAGCAATCAGAGAGATTTTATCTTTTGACCTTTTCAAGTCCTGCATTACCAAAAGAGCTCTTGGGTGGTCATGGACCCCTTGCTGCCCACCCACTGCTCTGAATGACTGAACAGCCTGCAGCACTGACTGATCTTTTCCTTGGAAAGACATTTTGATTCCACAGGCACTAAGATGCAGACTGATGAGTAATTGCTTTATTTTTCCTAAAGCTGGAAAACACAGGCTGGGTTTTTCACATTTTCGCAGAATTTGGGGAGAAGGTTTAACAAAACTCTGAGTCTGGTATCATCTTTTATATCATTGGTGAACTTGGACAACAGTGGTAAGCAACTATACACAGGCAAGTTTTTCCAAATTTCTGTAGAGCCACTCAGAGAGTAGGTGGAGGCTGATGCACTGAAGCATCAGGCTTTGGCCTGGGTCACACCTGTCACAGTTATTGGGAAAACCAAGCACCAATTTACCGGGGTGGAGTTGGGAAATGGGAGGTTTGGGATTGCAGTTACATGGCTCTCGCGTTGCATAAAGGGGACTGTCCTCTCATGTAACCTCTTCAGGGCTTCACTTCAGTCTCTCTCCTTCTGCACTGGCTGGGGGTGTGTCAGCCTGGGACAGCCTGAACACACTTCCCCATCAGAGTGCTGCTCTTAGGGAGCTACTTGCAGGATTTGCCCAAAGTTGTCAGTGAACATTATGTCACATCCCCAAAAGCTTTATAGAAAGCCTGAGTTCCCAAAGCCTGTCAGGATTCTTGTACCTCCTTCTAACTCTTAGCCTGGACGTGTTATCTGTCCTTTAATAAAGAAATGGCAAGATATAAAAGAAGCACCTGGCAACTGTGACAGTGATGAAAGCCTGGTGGGCCCTTTCCTAAGCAGTCTGCACCAGCTGGAAAACAGTCTGCGAGTAACCCATGGTGTGACACTGGATTTTCTTCCTAGTGCAGTAGTATCTCTGGAAGATTGAAAACCCCTTACACTGTACGTTTGTGAATTATCCCTTATCTCCTTTGTGTGTCTCCTTAGAGAAAGATGCCACAGACACCTCCCTTTGCAGCGATGTTTGACAGCAGTGGATACAACAGGAACCTGTATCAGACAAAAGAGGACAACTGTGGAGGGCTCTATTACCACGACAACAATCTCCTGTCGGGGTCTCTGGAAGCTCTGATCCAGCACTTAGTACCCAACGTGGATTATTATCCTGATGTAAGTTACACACCCAGCTAACTGTATGGCCAGGCCTGATGCATCTCCTAAAGGGGAACTTTCCCACATGCAGCAAAAGCAGAATGTGTCACATCCAATGGCTAAGGAAAGGGTTCAGGTGGCCACCCAGCAGTGATAAGATAACATGTGCTTTACCCCAGTGCAGCATGCAATAACTCACCTAACCTAGGAAGTCTAATGCTTTATTACTCCTGTTGTAAGGTGAGCAACCCTGATGACTCATTTATAAAGCATGCACCTAGACTGGCTTACTGCTTGATGGATTGTGTGTACCATTGACCCTCAAAAAATCTGCCAGGCAAGCTGAAAAGAAAGGCATGACCACCACTGAGACAGAATGAAAGTATTTATTGCAAAACCAAGCAATTTTTAGTGCGTGTTTCCCATTGCTCATCTGAGGTCCACGTGTATCATGCAATTAGCAACAGAAATATTGGACTAGTACCACACTATATGGGGTCAGCAGAGGCTGAATGTGAGAACAGGAGGTTTGTCATCTGAGAATTTTTGGCCTATCTAGGCACACCATGCACTGAGACTTTTTATATAATTCTTAGAAAAGAAGATAAAAAAGAATGATATCAAAAGGTGGCAGGAAAGGGCAGTTGGGGGTAACTGGTGGATGATGAAACTGTAGCTCTGCTTGTCAACATGCTCCTGCTGAAGGCATAACTCTGCTTATATTCACCTTCTGTTACTTCATAGATCCGTTCATAATTCCAAGACAAGATCTTTTTTAACTTGGATCAGAATTAACAGCAGCACAGGACTGTGCTTAAGCTAGTGCTTATCCATTAATGCTTAGTGTAAACTTCAGACATGTAGCAATTTAGACACTGGTTGGTGAAACATGATGATTTATTCCAATTTTCTAGAGCCAGAACATTGTAAAGTCTTTCTAGAGCGGGTGCCATAGATACTTAACTACTGGCAAAGTGGAAAGTGGAGTGGATATTCTGAATATCCATCTCATGCTGAGTTCAAATCATGACATATGGAAAATCAGAGCAAAGTAAGGATCTGCTTCTTGTAACCTCAGAGTGAGTTACTGATTTTTATTCTGTAAAATTAAGCTATGTAGTTCCCTCCACTTTCACCCAGGAGATAAAGCTTTACTGTAGAGCAAAAGATGAGTTGAAATTTTATTCTGAGTAATTTCAGGTAATGAGCTTGCAATAGGGCTATGTGTAATAGGAGAGCTAAACCACCTCTGCCCTGCCTTGTTTTGGTTTAATCTTGCGTAACTTGGCTCAAGCACAAACTTATAGTACTGGTTCTGGAGCAATGATAAGTGTTAAATTAACTGCTTACCTCTGTAGTAATTGCTTTTGGCACAGCCACATGTAAAGTTTTCTTCTGCAGATAGCAAAGTATCAGGAGCAGATTTTTCAGGAAGGCATTCCGAGAAAATATAAAAAATGCTGGTAATTTATGCCTTTCTCTGTCTTCCTCTTGCTTGCAGAGGACGTACATCTTCACCTTCCTTCTCAGTTCCCGTCTCTTCATGCACCCTTACGAGCTCATGGCCAAAGTCTGCCACCTGTGTGTTGAGCAGCAGAGACTCAGTGAGCCTGGCCTGGACAAGGTAAGATCCCACACTCCCAGGGGCTTCCCCTGCCCAAACTAAAATTCTTCTGTTCAAGAGAGTCCTCAGTAGGATTGAACAGATTGAAAACCTGACGCAACCAACTAGAATTTGACTCTTTATTCGCTGAGATTCATGGGGAATTTCCACACTTCTTCAGCCTGTCCTCCATGACGGCTGCTGCTTCTGTTGCACTGTTTGTTTTACCAAGAAAACCTCTGAACCAGGATCCTGAACAGGCCAAAATCTGCCCTCTGAAAGTCCGAGGCAGAGGTTTTGTTGACCCCCTTCCTTACTTCACCAAGAATCAAAAATCTTTTCGTGGTCACTATGCCCAAGGTAGCCTCTGACCACCACATCTCCCACCACCACTCCCTCTCTCTGTACAAAGGTTTCTCACTGTAAGGTTTAGTGCCTGCATAAGTTTTGGCACATATGGAATTTAGCACTTTCTTTGTTGATGGTTAGTCATAAGTTATGGAAACACTAATCAATGCCTTGCACTGAGACACTCCTGATAATGAGGGGAGTCATTTCCACCCACCTGAGGCCTAATTTCCAGGTCAGCTAAGCCAATGAGAGTCTCTTCATTGGCTTCCATGACCATTGGCTCTGACCTGTAATCCAATGCTGAATTAAGTTAAGCTTAAAAATTTACCTGACATTCTTACCCTTATGCTCCACAGTATCGTACGGAACAGAATTCTAGTTCCTTTGAGTTAGATATTTCCTGCATTGCTGTTGCGTGTAACATTCCACACTACTGTTTCCAAATAGAACTGGACCCAAAAAATTGCGCCAAAAATCCTACAGTTATTGACTGAGTGGACAGAGACTTTTCCTTATGATTTCCGAGATGAAAGAATGATGAGGAACTTAAAGGAGTTGGCACAAAGAATAGCCAGTGGGGATGAGGTAAGTTGTCTGCACACAAAGTTATCAGATAAAAAGGCGTTCCTTTTACTGCTTTGATATTGCTGGTAATAATGTGGTGTGGCTCTGGGTGCTTCAGAAAACTTATTATGAAGGTGCTGGTAGGCAAAAAGTTCTGTCTGGTACTTAAGCCTAGGACGAAACCACACAGCATAAGCAGATCTTTTCCAAAGCGTGGGCAAGGTTCTCTCCATCTCTAAGCCCACAACATAATCCCACATTGTGCAGACAGGCACAGCTTGGTGGATGTCAGTGTTTATCATTTTAGTGATTCTGCTTGGAAGAAGCTAGCTAGGACAATAGCTGAGAAATCCCTATCAGTGTTGATCATTTCTTGAGTAAGGCATATTGGAATTGGGCCTTTGACCTGTAGGTCAATGGAAAAGTTATAGCAGGTTTGGGGAGAAGTTTCCAAAAGAGGACCAGCCCAGGACGAATTGTCTTGAGCCTAAAGTATCAACTCGGAGGAAGTCTGTCATGTTCCTTCCTGTGGATGGAGCACACGAGGAAATCACCTGACCTTTTTCTAAATCCCACTTTTCAGATGGAAGTTCCGCGTGGGTATTACGAAATATTTTGATGCTTAACTGATGCTTGTCTTGTAAGTACTGAAATAAACTCAGCCAAAAGGCAAGGGTTATATTTACTTAGTGGAAGGCAATTAAGGTTTCAGTAAGCAGATCCTGTGTAGCTGACATAATACTACAATTGCAAAAGACACTGGAGTGGTATTTAGAAGAACTGTAAACACAAGCAGCAGTTGCTAAATGGCGTTGTGTTTCCAGTATTCCTCAGGGACCGGTGTTCCTTATATAAGCTTTTGAGTAATGATGTGGATGAGGCAGCAAACAGCACATCAACAGGCATGGAGGTAAGCTGGGGTGGGAGGAGCTGAGGGTGTTGCCAAAGCCCTAGAAGGTCTTGAGAGGCTGTATGGAAGCATGGAAGAGAACAAACTCAAACTGAATTTGGAAGCTGAAATTTTGTTGTTGTCAAAGTGGCAGGGGTGGGGAGGGATGGAAGAAATTGGGACTAGAGAGTGAGAAGCAGCGTGAAATACCAAGGAAAAAGAGAACCAATTTGATGTGCAAGCTGAAGGTTTCAAGATAGCTCCAGGGAGCTTTGGACTGGGAAGAGGCAAGAGGTATGCCCTCACTCCAGGGGTGCCAGGTTGCTTTGTTTCTAGATACTCTTCATAGCAAGGTAGGAAACTGAAGTTCAGTTCAAGGCAAAGTAGTTAAGATTGAAGGCTCACATCCACTTGAAAAATACTCACTGGCACGCAAAAAAAGAACTGTTTAGCCTGGAGGAAGTTGAGTTGGTGGATGGAAGAGTGAAATGAGAAGAGGGAAGGGTTGTCTGCAGGGAAGTTTCTGGCAATACAGACAGTTTAAACAGTGAAAACATCTACTGAAGGGAAAGGCAGATGCACAGAGCTGCGAGAAAATGTGTGAAGGAAGCAATCTTACTCTGCAGAGAACTATAAATCCTTTCTAGCTGTAGCTTTGAGGGTTTTTTGCCTTTGAGGTTTCCTTTAGAAAGACAAAGTGAAAGCAAGTGCTGCAGTAAATTGACTTGTTTTATTGTGAACTGCTTGGAACAGTAAATGGGAACTTCCTTGACCTTGCTTTTCTACAGATCGCTTGGATTTTCATGAGTCATTACCTTAAAGGATACAAAAGAAGCAGTTTCCTACTCCTGTTCACTACAATTCTACTTGTTCCACTTCCTGAATTATTGTACTCCAGTTCTTTTAAGAGCTGTCAGTATGAGTCTAACCAAAACCTCTCACCACACTAACTTGTTGCTACTTCAAAACAACATATTTGGAAAAAGCTTTGGAGGAAACAACAAATTCATCAGAATAAAGGAAATATTTCTGCCTTGGACTGATGGTACTATACTGTGCAGACAATAGATTTTGGATGATCCTTTTTGAAGCCACGTAGGTTTTGCTTTAGGGGCTTTAGGATGATATGTGGAATTTGGAAGAGTAACCACCTTGGTTACACAGATCTGTCTACTTAAGAGCTGAGTCCTGCTCCTACTTAAAATTGTCACTCCTGTTAACTTAAATCACTACATGAAAAGGCCTGCAAAAATGGAAGGCGAGATGGTTTTATTATCTTCTCCTTTTCCTCAGATTCACTGCAAGTTTTAGCTCTGGCTTCAGTGAAATTGGTCTTGATTTGCTGCAGAGAGAAGCAGGCCTTTTATTCATTGCTGAATGGCCACATACTTGTGTTTTTTCTGTGGTCTTAAGCAGGAGAAGTTGGAGTATTTTCATTTCTTGTATTTCCTCCAGTGGTGGTTGGTACTTTTCAGGAAGTGGATTGAACACATCTTTTCTGCTGTTCCTTGAGCCAACTGAGTTAATATTGAACCTGTGAGGCAATCACACTTTAAACCCTCAGCCGGATTCCTTTTGGTCTGATGAAATGCTAATATTGCAAATTCCCATGATAGAGCTTATCTTAGGTTGACAACAAATACAGGTTGTCATCCATCTGTTGCGGTGTCATGCAGGCTTTAATGCTATCTTCTCACATTTTGGAAGTGCTTTCTGATTGTTTGATGTTAAAACAGGTGTACCGGAAGAACGTGCAGCAGCTCCTCCAGAACCTGATTCGGAAGCTGGCCGCGGTTACCCAGTATGAGGAAGTGCTTGCAAAAATTGATGCCACCACATCCACAGATCGCCTCACGCTCCTAAAGACCAAGCCCCAGTCCATCCAGAGGGACATAATCACTGTCTGCAATGATCCCTACGTGTTAGCTCAGCAGCTGACACACATAGAGCTTGTGAGTTGTTATGCTCCCAAGGATGACTTCATCCTCCCCCTCTTTTTGAAGTGCAGGTAAACAGGGAATATGACTTGGCTGCTTCTCTGCTTTATTTAGGAGAGACTCAATTATATTGGACCAGAAGAATTTATCCAGGCGTTTGTGCAAAAGGATCCTTTGAATAATGACAAGGTAATGGAAGCAGATCTGGAGCAGCTCTGAAATGCAGCATTTACCGTCAGGTGCACCATGAGCTGGAAGTGAGGTCCAGCAATAAATGAGGACCAGTAGAAAACAAGCTTTAGTATTCCCATTAAACATTTTGTTAATGGTTTTTTTCTTTCTGGAGGACAACTCCTGAAGCTCCAGAACTCAGCCAACAAATTGACTAAAATGAACACATTTCCTGGGTTTATGGACTTAAGCTAAGGGAGAACTTAATCCTGTGAATGTTTTCCCCAGGCTGTGTATGCAGCCCACAGTTGGAAGAAGCTGAGTTTAGCTTTGGCTTCTGCATTATTAATTTTCAACATCTGTTCTTCCTTTTAGTAAACTGAACTCTTTGCAGCCAAGTGGCACATGGGGCAATTTGCAGGTAGAGCAGACATGACAAAAAGGGCGCAGAGGGCTCTAGATCTATGTGAGATGGAGGGCAAACATGCAGTGTTTTTAACCAGCCATGATGGAGTTGTCATCTCTTTGAATGCAGTTTTCAAAATGTCTTAATTTTTATGTTTTTCAAGATGACTTAACCTCTGTAAATAAACTGTGACAAAGTCAGTCCATTAAAACTTGAATTAACTTAAAATGACAAACAGAACAGAATGATGCAAGTTTACAGTTTGATGGTCAGTCAGATGGTCTCTGAAACTGATTTTGCAGACAGATCAGTGAAACTCCTGTCCACCTCTTTTTAGGCAACCCTGAGATGTGGTGTGGGAATGATTCCAAGATGATACGGAATAGCACTGCTCAGGAAAGGGAGAATCCAATCAAAATGGTAGAGCTGATCTCCCAAAGTTAGGATGCAGTATGTCCATTTGTCATCAACAGCCAGACATAATGTGCCCGGCCTCTGTTTTCCTGCTGCACTTGCAGAGAGCCTGATGTTGTAGCTACTCTATCAGTGGGACAGGAGTAAGGATTGAAACAGTGTTCATATTCAAGGGAGCTTTATGCTTCCTATGATATTTAGCCCTGATGGTTTGCATAAGTCTGTCTTAGGTCCTTAAAGCATCCCAGTGGGACTTAAAGCATGAGGTGGATTCCACATGCCTGCTCGGGTGCTTTACTGGGCCGCCAGCTCAGAAGGAAGTTACACATGCTTGAATACTGTCACTGCTGCTTGCCCTCTAAGCTTTTTGTCACTTTGGGTAATTTGAGTTATTCCTGGTTACTTGATGGTGTTTGGGAATGGCAAGGCAGAAAGCCGAAAGGTCTCATAGGGAAAAGACAAAAACTGTGCTAAAAGTTGCTGTTTTTCTTCTGTCTCTAGAGCTGCTATGGAGATCGAAAGAAGACTCGGAATCTTGAAGCCTATGTGGAGTGGTTTAACAGGCTCAGTTACTTAGTTGCAACAGAAATCTGTATGGTGAGCGAGGACTTTTTGTGCTGAAAGGTTTTTAGTTATCAAAAACTGCGAAGCCTTTTCAGGTTTGGTGCCTTTTGGACTTTTAATTCACTCAGTTCTGTAACTGTTCACATTTGGATGCAGTCAGAGCACGTCTGAAGAGGAAATAAGTTCAGCGTTTTCAGCATTATACTGGTGCCTCAGCCTTGTTCGTGTGACAGTGGTGATTTATTCTGGGTTAGCCCTTCTTGGTAGAGGAGCGTGTCTGGCCTGCCGTTCTCTCCTCTGAAAGCCCCTTGTGAACTGAGGCACATTCTCTCCTCTGGCTGACCCTCTGCTCTGCTCTGCTGTTCTTCATATCCTGCTTCTTGGCAGAGCCTCTTTGCCTGTTGTCCTTGCTCTCTGCCTGCCCAGGATCTGGTTTGTCTTTGCTGTCCTGAATGCTTTTGAACACAGTAGTGTGGCTTCCTCTACATGTGAAGGGCAGTGTGAAGCTGTGGTACACATGGAAAAGACTTTTAACAGGGGTGTTATTTCTTCTGGGGATGTGTCTGAGTGCTGTTTCCTGCTGGGCATAACCCTACAAATGCATCTCTTGCAGCCTGTGAAGAAGAAGCACAGAGCAAGAGTGATAGAATATTTCATCGATGTGGCACGGGAATGTTTTAACATTGGCAACTTCAATTCCTTAATGGCTATTATTTGTAAGTATGTGCACTGAGATATTCTTTTATCCCTGTTTGAATCTCGATAAAGGAAGCCGAGTGCTTCACACAAATTCCACTGCTTAGCTTGGTCAGGAGCATGAAGTTGCTCAACACTGTTGTAGTGCTATGTGTGTAGTATAAATTTGGTATAAACCAAAGTTTTCATTGCAACTCTTCTGAGACCTAAATCCCCAGTTTTTCAAACCAACTTCAGTGCTAAATTGGAATAGTAGCTTTCCCTGTAATATGGAGAATTGATGCGTTCCATTGTTGCTATCACATCCTAGTGCTTTAAAAATTCCACACCTCTTTAAATCTGATAGGAAAATATTGGGAATTATTGTTTTTTTCATTTGAAATGTGAAAACTTCATAGTTAATGTGTAGTTTTCAATGAAGTATGTAAGAGATGGTGTTCAGAACACTCATTTGAGCTTTTCTACTGTATATACATGTTTTATCAAACCCACATTAAATAATGTCATAGCATTTTTTTAGAGCTTTCATTCTGTAAGAGATGTATATTTTGTTTCCAATATCATTTTGGAATTTAAAGAAAACCATGACTCTGATTTCTTGAGTAGCTCCAGTGAAAATATTTGTTATTGGTAATAGATTCTTTGCTTTAGAAATACTTACTAGTTCTAGCTACCTGAAAGATTTTTTTCTTTTAAATACTCCAACAATCTCTTTCTCTTATATCAAGCTGGCATGAACATGAGTCCTGTGTCTCGATTAAAGAAAACCTGGGCAAGAGTAAAGACAGCCAAATTTGATATTCTTGAGGTAAGTTTGGCTAATATTTGGGTGGGGGGCTGTTAATACCATTTTGCTTTTAACTGCTCTAAAATGCAAGTTTGGCTTTATTATGACATTTAATTTAGTATATTTGTGCTCTTAATGGATATTCTGGGAGATATAGTAAGAATTGTCCAGCTGACTGCTGCTCTTTCGATTTGGAAGAAGAAAACTGAAGTTTGTTTGTTTGGGTTTTTTAATTCCCAAAGCCACCTCCTAAAAATAACAAAAATTAATTGATTGACAGTTACCTTCAGGTAGTAGAGACTTTGGTCAAAGATCATGCAGGTGCAGCACTGTATGAGTTTGTGATTTATCCAAGAGACTCTGTATTGAATCCCTTGTTGTGCTGAATGGACATTTTTTAAAATAAGGTTCTCTTCTGATCGAATGAGCAGATAGAGAGATACCGCAGTCCTCGACAAAGCTGTATTTGTGGGGCTGTTCAGAAGACCTTTTCCTATTTAAGAGTTGCTCAGTTGAAAAAGGATTGTGTGTATCTCATTACTTGCATTTTTTCATGCCTTGTAGCATCAGATGGACCCTTCTAGCAATTTCTATAATTACCGAACTGCTCTGCGTGGAGCCACTCAGAGGTCCCTGACAGCTCACAGCAACAGAGAGAAGGTGTGTTTGCAAATGACTTGGCAGTGGGAAAAAGGGAAATGTGCTTGTTAAGTTGCGTGGTAAACCTTGATCCTGGAATTCTGATTCTCAGCAAGTCTACCCCTGGTGGGCTTGTAAAAAGCTGCCAGATCAGTTTGGTGCTGCCTGAAAGTCCAAACATTAAATGATCAATTTGATTATTTAAATAAAATAAGTACATTGGCTCAGCTCTTTTATTTTTTTGACAGAGACTTGTGTCTCACACATCCATAACACAAATGGAAAGGCTAAGGACTGACATGAGGTTACTAGTAATTTGCTCTTACAGCTGCTACTTGTGCTAAACTTTCAGTAATTCATGGCTTGAGGTTGACAAACTTTAAAGCTTACTCATAAAAGGTATTCTAAAACTCAAATGTAGACAGAGCTGTGGAATTCCCTTCCTGTGTATAGTCTTTAGATGCAGAATCTCAGCGGTAGTTCTTGTGGAAATGAATCAAATAGCTCCCTAGCTGCTCTCCACTTGGAAGGAGTCACTCATCAACTCCTTATGACATTAGGACTTCATGTTGTGTTTAATAAACCTGATCTTGGAGTTCATGGAATAAACTCCAGGCAGATGAAGCAAATCCACATGCAGTCTGCTGGTCTGTACTGTTGTTATACACTGAATGTCTTTCTGAGTCCTGAGGATCTGTTCATTCAAAGTACCAGAAATTTAAATGTAAGAGGCCTACTTCTTTTCAGAGAAAAGTCAGTTTTAAGATTCCAAAAAAAGAACTTACAGATATTGAAATATGGTGCAGTGAAGATTTCCATGGAAACAATGAGTGATATTTGTTTCATCCCCAGTTGCAACAAGGATGTGTAGCTGTGAAAACTTCCATAGGATGAAAACTAAAATAGAACCATTTTAAGAAAATAAGAATGTTCCAGCATTCTCCAAAGAGAATACTTTGTTCAGTTGGCAGGAAATGCTTCATTGCAAGCAAGTCAGTACCGAGATTCCATGACTTGTGTGAGCTCAGGGAATTGCAGTTCAAAAACCGTTTGTGCTGCTACTCCAATATTCTCTGCTCTGCATCTGCCTTCATTTACTAAGCAAGGCCTGTCAAGAGAGAAAGCTACACTACGAGATACCGTGCAGGAATTACATGTATGAAATAGGTTCCCCTGAGCATTTATCCTCTGGAATCTGCAAGAAGAAAAAAATGAAAACAAGAGGGACATGACATAGAAATAAATGAAGGGAGGACTTTGTGGAGAGACCTGTATTTTAAAATGTAGTGAATGCACAGTTTTTGTGTAGTGAGAGAGATGTAGAGACCTTAATCCTTTGGTATTTTGCTTAACTTTTGTATCACCTGATTTCCTTTCATTTTTTTCTGTAGACCATTGTGTCTTGATTCAGGACCAGACTGATAATAAAGCTGTTCTTTCCCTAGATCGTGATTCCTTTCTTCAGCCTGTTGATCAAAGATATTTACTTCCTCAATGAGGGTTGTGCCAATCGCCTTCCAAATGGTCACGTCAATTTTGAGGTAAGTGGAGCACCGAGTGGGGTTTTAATACAGGGTCAGCCCCTTTAACAGAAAACTGAAGCAGATCACCATCCAACTTCCACTGAATTCTGGGAGAGCAAACGTAGCCTGGAATTTGAGTATATCTGTTGCCTCTCAGAGGAGCTGGGAGGCAGTCAGGAAAAAGCAGTTTTATCAAAGATGAAGTGTTTATAGAAACTTTCAATATTCACGATTTTTTTAGTGGGGGAAAAAAAGTCAGGACTTCTTCCCGGTGCTGAAATTCATCTCAACATTTCAATTCACAGGTTTGTTATAGTTAATGACAAAATCATTCAAATTAGTATTTTAGGGCTTAGCTTTTATTTCCTCACATAAAAGGTTCCTCTTTTGTCAAGATATATAGGCAGCGCTTTCATGCATGTAAGTCCCAGATTGTCTCGGAAGAAAAATGTGATAGAGCAGCAGTTTTGGCTCTCTTGTCTTCCAGCAGTTCTTCCAGCGTTCAAAAAGAGATTGGATGTGGTGCTTGGTGCCATGGTTTAGTTGAGGTTAGGGCATGGGTTGGACTCGATGATCTTGAAGATCTCTTCCAACCTAGTGATTCTGTGATTCTGCCTCTGATTTCGTGCTTGTTATCTGATTTGTTTCCTGGTACTTTTCAGTTTTCAAGAAGCCTGGGTCATTCACACAAAGGGGCAGTACATTTCAGTTGTAGTCGTAGGCCTGGATTAACCTAAAGGTTCTAAAACTAGGCTGTGCAGTGACCTGGAATGTCCTTTTGCTCAAGGAATCCATGTGCACCTGAGGCATGTTAAACTTTAATTGAAAGAGTTTATCAGTTAATGATATCAGCACACTACATGGGGAGTGTTTATTTTTGGCACAAATTTCCAGCAAGAAAACAGAGCATTTCAGATTTGCTGACTGACAGGAAACATCTGGATTTTGAAATGTCAGTATTAAGCATCTGATGTGAAAATCACTATGTATGTCATTGCAAAACAAAAGGCATGAGGAGCATCATCAGAGTTAAAATTTGGGCATAAGGAGTGTTACCAGCTCCTTGAAAAAAAAACCAAGTGCACTTCATGATCCACTATATTTGTACTCCCAAATAATGGCAGTTTTACCAAGGTGAAAGAGTGGGAAGTTACCACAGCTTGAAACAGGAACACAAAAGTTAGAAACTGAGTTGTTGAGTCAGATCATGTTCAATTCTATGTTAAAAGCCAAGGACAACTGGTGCCTTGGTCTCCAAACTGACATCTCTCCCTCTTTTTGAAAAAAGTATTCAGGGTAAGCAATGCTGTTCAATATATAGCGCCTCTTCTGTTTCGTCTTCTGACAGAAATTTTGGGAATTGGCAAAACAAGTCAGTGAATTTATGACATGGAAGCAAGTGGAGTGTCCTTTTGAAAGGGATTGGAAGATTCTGCAGTACTTGCTCACTGTCCCAGTCTTCAGTGATGATGGTAAGGAGCTCTGGGCTTCTGCAGGGATGGTGTCACTGGCTGCTGCTTAATCTCTTTCCATGTTAGATTGTGGCTTCCCCACAGTAAGAAAAGACTGTCCTGAGACATCTCTGTCTGGCAAGAAAAAATGCTCCTCCCTTACAAACGACAGAGAAGATAAGATTTTTCTTTTATGTGCATATAGTCTGTGAGAATCAACACTGATTCTGAAATAGAATGAGCTAAATTGATTTGGTCCCTCTAAATGTCATATGAAATGTATTTATATGGACTTTCAGGATACTTTGCACTAAAGGGTGCTGCTTAAGGAAGAAAACAGGGACTTCGCTGGCTACTTACAAAGCACCATGTCCCTGGGCTCATTTTATTTTCTCTTGAGTGCTTTCTTCTCCTCGTGCTTTTGAGTTTCCGCTGGTTGGTTTTCGCCCCCTCAGGGCAGTCTTTGTTCTCATACACAGTTTGTTAGCATTGTCTGGGTGCAATTATAAGCGATGCTATACTTCCTAATGGGATTCTGAAGCCCTAATCTGAGGGATGGATAATACGTGCCTGCTTCATTTAACTGAGAAGCAAAATTTAAAATGCCAGTAGGCCTAACATGATGTATTTGCTTCTGGTTGCAGCACTTTACTTGGCTTCCTATGAAAGCGAAAGTCCCGAGAACCACATTGAAAAGGACAGATGGAAGACACTAAGGTTTGTGTCAGAGGTTACCCGGATCAATAAATAAATAGAATGGGATACAGAGCAAGCATCAAGCAGTTAAAACCAAATGGCATATTACATGTTTCAGCAGATGGGGCACAGCATGGTTGTAAATCCCTCCTCCAATCTGGGACTCTTGGAAAAAATAGAACAATCAGGCTTTATCTTAAACCCTCTTGGTCCTTCTTTCCCTTAGGAAATGGGAATTTGAATAAGTAATTTTGTATTTTAATTTCCTGTGTTACTCAGTGAAGGAAGAAAATACTTTCTAAACTCCAAGAAATCCCCACTTCCTCACAAGTACTATACAGAGCACTCTGGATTCCTCACAGATGTTTTCACAGCTACTGCATCCCTTTCTGCACCAGCCTTTCAGACAGAGCTGACGTTTGCATAAAGATCACTCCGGGGCAAATGCATTAATGAAACCAGTTAACAACTTAGAGTTCAGGCTGGGGAAAAAATATTCAGCAAAATCATATTTTTGGCTTTTCTTCTGCTGCTATTGGAAAGCAGCCTCATCAGCTCTTTGACTTTACTAATTGTGGAAGGATACATGAACCATTAAGGCAGAGGGTGTAACAATTCCATCTGATTGATTCCACTCATTTTGAGGAGAAGACAGAAAGAGAGTTACATCAGGGCACACAGACACTCCGCCTTACACAGGGTGACAAGATGAAAATCTGTAGTAACACGAATCTCAGTTTCACAGCTTCCTTATCGTAGCCACTCTGTCTGAGAAGATTTACGTCATTCTAACGATTGTCCTTACCCATTTGCATTTCCCTCTGACTTTCAGGTCAGCGCTTCTGGGCAGAGTCTAGAGCACACCATGTCTGCTGTTGCTGTGTTACATGGATTGCCAGGGGGCACGGCTTGGTTTATTTTTCTGTGTGCTGAGTGGCACTCAGAACGATGAAAGATGTGCAGTCAGTTGCGATATCGCGGCAGCAAAGATGAAAGAAGTTAATTCAAGGACAAACAGGCAGCTTCTCCCATCTGACAGATGAGATAAAATCACAGCTCACTCAGCTGGGATTCAGGCTGAAGTATTGATTGAGAATCATCTGAAGATCTCAGATGCTGCCTGTGAATCATTTCACGCCTGGATGGAATATTCTTTCCTTTCCTTTTGCTGCAGCTTGCTGCTACAAGGCCTCTGCAGAGCTGCCACAAGGACTCACAGGAGATTACGGAGGGGAAATATTCACCATTCCTTTCAGTGAAACCCAAGTCTGCATTGAAGAGCTCCCATTCCTAATAAGCTGAATATGTCCCAGAAGTTTGGGATTGCTACGAAGGGAAAGGACTGGACACAACAGATTGGCTGCTGAGGAGAATTTCTCCCTACCACTGTAATGGTGGCTGGGTTTTTTTTCTTTTTCCAATGTGTTTTTGAGTTGGCTGCTGGCAGGCAAACTCATTATTATTCTAAGTTATTTTAAAAATACAAAGTAATTAAAATCAGGGCTGTGGTAGAAAATACACCTGCTATTAAAAGATAGTAGCTATGTAGCTCTACAACTTCTAGAGAGGCTTCTTCTTTTGTTCACTTCTTTACAACTAACCACTACATGCTACAGACATTTTTACTGTGTGTTTTTGTTACTCTTAATTTTCCTTACTTGACCTTCTTCTTATATTAGGTTGAACAAGCTGACTTTTCTAGAATAGTCTTTGTGAAACTGGCATACAAACTGTGTGTTGAAATACGAGAGTATGTTTTTATTGGGTAATTTTTATACCTGCTTTTTTTTGGAAAGGTAACAGTGGAGAACACAATCCACTTTGACCGAAATAGCAAGACGCCAAAAAGAAAAAAAGAGGCTTCTTCTGAACTCCGGCTATGAACAAAACAGTCTTCCTGTGTGTTTGCTTTAGGGATTATGTTTATGACTGTGAAGTAGTTCACTTGTTACACACCTAGTATGTTTTTAGTAGCTCTGAATACTTAGTCACTCTATCTATCCTAGGAGGAACCTGATTGAAAAGAAAAATACAAAACAAAGCTATAGCTGTAGATCACCCTGGATGCAAAAATCAATGAGCAAAGTACATACTTGGCAAAAAAAAAAAAAAAGAAAAACTATTTGCAATTATTCTGCTACTGTTATTAAAAAAAAAAATGTAAAAATAAATATATTTATTTGTTGCACTGCATCTCTTGAGTTTTCAGGTAAGGTGGTTTTTATATTCTGTCCATGCCTTTTCAGGCAAATATTTTAATTTTGAATTGTGTAGTAACATGCTGAAGCAGCCCTCATTAATAGGAATACTGTCCTTAACTACAGCCTGTTTGCTGGTAAAAGGTGCTGGAAGTCACTGAGTTACATAGTCCACAAGGACCAGCACGAGGGCCTCAAGCCCTGACAGAGGTTTCCTCTCCTCCTTTCCCATTCCCTGAGGTGGGGTGAAGGAGAAAGAAGAGGCCAACTCTTGGAAAGGAGAAAGCTGCTTCTGCTGTGCACAGACTTGCCTCCCAGCTTTCATCAGGTGAGGTCTTTCCCATCCTCCCCTCTACATCCTTCCCCTGTTATTGAGGCTTATGGCTGGTGCTTGAAAGGGGAATGCAAATCCCTAACCTCTGGCAAGCCAGAGCTGCTCCTTCAGCCGTTATTTAACTCAGTGTTTGATGTTAGAGCCTTACCATGCTCTGTGCCCTCTGCTCCATCACTTGGTGCAGCCACCGTGCTGCGCTTTAGTTTGGAACATCCTGAGCTCCTGTCAGGCTGTTGAACCAGTGGCTTGGAAACAGCCATTCACACCTGTCCATAGCAAATGGGAGAGAAAAGGACTGATTCTTCCATGGTCGAGCAGCTCCCAAAGGAAACATCACAGACTCTCAGAAATGAGGAGTTACAAGAACTCATTAACTCTACAAGCTGAGTGTTCAGGCAGGACTGAAAATCCCAGCTCAGTGCTGACAGATGCTCAGTGCTTAATGGAGGCAGAGTCAACACCGATGTCTCCTGTACAAATGGCCCAAACATTGCTTATTTCTTTGTGGTGCACTTTCTTCCATGGTACAGAGACAAAAACTCTGCCTCTTACAGACCCATGTGAACCAACTTGTTCAAAAGAGCCTATAGATGTCCAGCTAAGCCCACAAGAACAATACCTGTCCTTACCATCCAGCTATTTCCCTGTTCTCCTATTTGGAAAAATCTCAGTAGCATCATCATGAACAGTCAGATGAATGCAAAAACGTGCAAGAGCCTATTTACAACTGTTATGTCTGAAAGAACGAGTAAGAACCTTTACATCCACGTGGGTATTTTGCATTTGTGTTGGTTTTTTGTCAACCTCCCCAGACAGACTGTTCTTGACAGAGCTGAAACTGGTAGTTGGTTGAGCACTAAAGTAGGCAAATAGGCTAGTAGGCCTAAAATGTCATTCATTTTCCAAGACTTCTGTTATTCTAGGGAATATTCCCTGTCATTTTGGGAGGCTTTCCTTACCAGTTGTGTATAGTATGCTCCTTTGTGGGCTTCCTGCAGTATTGTTGCTGGAAAAGAAGAATAATCCTTTTGTAGTGCACCAGTGTCTGCTTTTTCTCTCAGCTCTTCTGTCTAATCTTGGTAGCAGATTTTTCCTGCTTAAAGGGAAGGCATGTGCTAAGCTGACACTTCACACTCAAAGAACTGCTCAAGTTCAGTGAGCTTAGAAGTGAGAGTTTTGTGCCAACAAGGGCATCATTTGATACCCACTGGCACTTCATTGTCATTACACTGTGCTGCATAAAGCTCTCGTGGAATATGGTTTTTTCTTCCTCTTTTATTAGAAAGTTTTAGCTACAGTGTGACCCAAAAGGTTATCCCACTATAAGCCAAATAAATATGGTGTCCTCCTTTCATGGAGATTACTTTTCAGGAAGAAAAATGCAAAAGATAATGTGAATAAAGCAGCGTTTTTCATCAGTTGTTTATGTAGCCAAGGAAGTCTGAGTGCCAGTGATTTTGTGGGGCCAGATTATCTCCTTTCTTTTAGTGCTTTTCTCCCCTGTCTTGTGAAGTCCAGAGTTTGGAAGGGGAAGTGGTTTTTAGGTGGACTTCCAGCTGCACGGGAAAGCAGCATCTGGAGCCAGTGTATTCCAGGCAACAATAAACCAAGCGAAATATCTTTTAGTGTTCCAGCAGGATCTTCTGCAGGCCCCCAAGCCTGGCCTAGTGGTCAAAAGATTAAATAATTTTCCTGGCATTAACCAGTCCTTATTGTCTGACAACTCAGTAGCATTTAAATGTGGAATACCTCACTGCTTTTTAAATGAGTTTTTCTTGGGAGAAGTGTATGTAGAGGAAGTCAGAAATAATTAGGGCTGGGAGAAAGTTATTTCAGAAGGAGTTAGACTTTCCCTTGTCCTTGTCTTCTCCAGACTACTCAGAGAGTTGAATTCTGCTTTTCCATTAAAAAAGTTAGAAGAGGATGTATGGAGTAATAGAAAAGAGAATCTGGTAAGAAATGAATTGGCACCGCTTTTCTGAGGCATATCACATAGTTGTGGCCAGCAGTATTGGATAGGAAGAAGTGCAAGCAATAAAAGTTTAAGTTACAGTAGTTTGTTTGACATGCATATGTTGAATTTCAGGTTTGCTGCCTAAGAAGCTCCACTCAGAAAAGCCATAGTGACTCGCTTGTAAAGGGAGTCAGAGGTGTGCTGTGTCTGCTACCAGGCTTAAGAGGAAATAACATCCACTGTCAACAAGAGTAGTTGTTGACATTGTAGTATGACAGTGGAAGTTTATGTAAAATTCAAGCAATTAGTAAGAAGAGTTTAGAAAAATTGCATGTGAAACATGAGGTAAAAGAAGTATTAGGCTACATACAACATGTTTCTTCCTACTGCTGTTGCTAAGGTAACAATCTACCCTGATGATAACAATGGAGAACATTACTGTTTCTCCTTAATTTCTGTTTGAGCAAATATACAGCTCTTCTGGTACTTCTTTCTGTTTGGCAGTTCAGGATCAGGCCTAGAGGAAGTAGCAGGTGATGGTCCTTGACCCCTGTGTGACTCAGTTTGATAACCAGCAGAGTTATTATTCAGAGGCTGTTTGCCCCCCATAAAAAGGTGCTTACAGCATTACATACCCAAGCAACCTCACAGAGAACAGGTCTCATTTGAAGATCCAACAGGAATTTGGAGGGCTGAGCATTAAGGAGACCTGATCTGTGAATCTCTGTTTCAACAGGTTTAGTGAAAACTTAAAACTGCAATACATGTTGAGCTGTTTTTCACAAAAGATTAATGAAAATATATTCTGGAGCAAAATTCACAGAATATGTCATTATTAGATTAAGTTTCAAGAAAAAGGTAAGTGTGTAAGAACAGTGCATCACAGTGTTAGTTTTTTAACAGATAGAATTTTCCTTTCCTCGTACAAATCAAATTCAGATTCATCCCAGACGGTTGCTTTCATAATACAGATTTTTAGGACACAGTACAACTTTTGTTGAAGTGCTATTAGGTGTTTGTTGTACTTAAGAAGCAGTCAGTCGCCACCTTTAGAAGTGAAGTGTGAATTTATTTAGGTCCATACATTTGTCTATACAAATTTCATTTTATATAATAGTAGCATACTTGATTGGATTACTTAAATGCTGCTTTTCTTCTCAAAGAAGAAAACTCTTTCCTTATTAACTGCCATGGGAAGTCATAGTTAAACAACGTCTTGTGAAGAGTATCAGTTGGTGTATCAGGATTTAGATGGTTTTCAGTAAAAGAAAGGGTAGAAGGCACTTCAGTTATCTCCAGCATGACTGAGAGTGCATTTTCAGTCAAGTGTTACGTGGTTATTTTGTCTAAATCCCTTATTTGTAGCCTGCTACTTTTGAATTCATTTTTAAGAATTGCAGGAGTCCTCTTCCTAGTGGGAAGAGAGGAGAATGGATGTTTTCCCCTCCACCCAAGGAAGGGCACTGATACTGCAGGTGCAGGTGACTGTTCCTTAGTGGCTCCTCCTTCAGTGCCCTCTCCCCATAAGCCCATTTCAGTCCATGAACCTTCCTGGTTTCAGCTTTTGTATTTCAGGATGTGGATGGGAAGCTTTAGTCTGATGCAGGGTGCCCTCTTGTGATACAAATGAAACAGATCTGGAGATACCAACGGGATGGGATGAGGAAATGGGAGTGAAGGTTCCCAAAAAGAAATGTGTTTAGATTATGACTATAGCCAGCAGCCAGCAACTGCTTTATCTGCATACTTTTCAACTTCTGCCGACATGGGGTGTGAAGCCAATGAAAATTAAGCATCATCATTAATTTTTCTGGGGCACGTTTCCTACACAACCTCATTTCTCTCGGCTTTTTCCTTGGAATAGGTACCTTGTAATTGAAATATAGCTAAAAGCAAGCAGCAGTTCAGATAGGGCACTGCATCCTGTTTTGCACCAACTGGAAAGCTGGCTTATTTGGAGTAAAGGAAATTAGATTCAGCACAGATGGTATCTTGCTTAATGCCTTACTAAAAAGTGCTCAGATATTTTGAGATGGGGACAAAGTAAAATGCAGAATGAAAAAAGAGAAGCATCGAGAGCATGATCAGAGTTTTCCCCCAGTAATTTTACTGAGTCAAAATTGCACTCATTGAAATGTATCTCTTGAGATTGGCCGTATGTGGTATATGATTCAATATAAATTTTCTCTTGTAATTCCTTTTTTTTCCCATAACTGCAGAAGAGGTGCAAACCCCAAAAAGAGCTCTAGGTTTTTGTAAAGAAAAAAGCAACAAGCCTGCCATTACCCACATATTTAATTTTTGGAAACAAATGTTCAAGTATTTGGGGAATGAACCCAATGAGCGTATTAAAATGGTTTTGGATAAATTTATTCTCCCTCTCTCCCCTTTTTCCCAGCCTTGTCATTGGTCAAATGCAAAAACATCAGTTCTAAGTGCTGTCTCTCACCATGTTAATTTGAATCACATTCTTGCTGCTTTCACATTCACGTATCGATGTGCTATCGCATTGCTTCCACAGCCTCCTGTAAGCAGACAAGTCATCTAGTTTACAATTTGCAATTTACTTGATTGCAGAACAAATTATATTATATAAACAAGCTCATGGCAACAGGCTGGCTCCTAACTTTCCAGCTACAAACATCTGAAAACAGAATGGCATGAAAATAATTGTCTGAAGTTGAGGAAATGACTCGTCTTGGAAACACATTAAGTTTTGAAGAAACACTGAACAGCAATAGAGACAGACCAGAGCCAGAGGTAAGGAGTATCTGCTCATTCTCGAGATCAGCCTTTGGTGTCAAGTTGCATTTGCCTTGGGCTCTTTGGGCAAAAGAGCTGTGCATACTGAGGGATTTACCTGATGTCACACTTACAAGCCAGGGTGTTGCACATGTAGTTTGAGACACTGGAAAGAACCAGGCACCACCAGCATTTTGTTTATCTCCTCTTCGGTGATTTCACTCTTTGCTGCACTTCCTGGGAAAGGTAAAATTAGGGTTGATCCCACCTTTAGAAGATGCAGTATGGAGTAGTCCTTGACTCTACGTACTTATTTCAATTTATAGAATACTCTCCATACGTGTCCCACCTGCACAGTGTCTCAGTGGGAGAGCTTGAATACCCTTCCAGATGTGTCATACACTGAAGGATCTGTGTCTTGCATAAGCAGTTCTTCAGCAAGTACTAAAACCAAGTGAGGTGTAACTCTTTCCCCCTTTTGGGCTGCACAGCCAAAGCATACACAAAATGTATCCAAGAAGAAGAAAGACAGGAGGCTGCAGGCAGATGGAGGTGGTCCAGGAAGGACCGCACACATTGTCTGGAAATGCTCTTGCTGCCAACTGCTTCTGGCTGTCTCAGGAGGGAGTGAGGTGCAGTTATCTGCAGCTGGCAGGGCTGGCTGAAGCCATTCTTTGCACTGTGGAGCATCTGTGTACCAGATATTGCTTGGGGAGGTGTCACCTGCGCTGCTGGAAGAGCCTCCTTTCTGGCTCTGAGCACACTTGCATTGCAGCAGTGACTTGCAATCTGTTGGGCACAGTCTGCCCTTTCTTCTAAATACCCAGGTACAGCGGGTCCCTGAGGCTTGATGAGGGGAGAAAATGAGCGGCAAGGTAGAAGGGGAACAAAACTGAAAATAAATCCCTGCTGCATAGCAGAACTTGTTTTTCCTATCACTGGGCCAAACTGTCAGAATAAAAGACCCTGCACCCCTCCCTTTTTTGGCTTCCCTTGTTGGGCTGCCATCACCAGCTCGACCACCAGATGTCTGCACCCAACAGAAAACTGAAATGCAGCACTGAGAAGAGCAGCTGGAAAAAGAAATGAAAAGATGAAAGTCACAGGGAGGGGAAGTGCAAAGGGAGCTGTAAGGGTTAGTTTCCAGGCTTAGACACCCTTGAGGCAGGGATGATCCTCAGGCCCTCCTGGTGAGCTTTCGTTGCACAGTCCAGGACTGTACTCCCACCACCAGTGATGCTGAACTGAGATGGATCTCTTTGGAGACTGGGCAGGAAAAGGGAGTGCTCAGAAGCACTACTGTGGCTATTTAACCTGGCTGCTCAAACTTATGACTTGACAGAGAGTCCGACAGGAAGACTTTTTCCATGTAAAGATGAGACTAGGGTCAAAACTAGAAAAGGTTTGCATGCAAAAAGTAACCACAAAAGCAGGATGCTTTGAAAAGTGATAGCTGAACTAGAAAAAATGAGTGTCTTTTCAAGTGTGCTAGGTCTCAACTGAATCCTAATACCAGAGCAAAATAGCTACTGTATTTCTTTCCATTTAAAACCTTATGCATTTGCGTGATTTTTGCTGTAATGGGTATCCACAATTTGTGTTCCTTTTTGCTTTTGAGATGTTCCTCACCTGTGGTGTGGGAGGACAGCGAGTGGGAACTGATCTAGAATCAGGATGTAGAAGGCCAGCCTAAAGGGCTCTACCTGTACTGTATACATTGACAGTCCATACCTGAGCTGACTTTGGGATGATGCTCAATGTCCTGTGAAGATGGGCAAGGAGTAGTTCAGGAGTTTGGTGCTTGCTGTCAATGCAATGAAAAAAGCAGAAGAGTCAGCAAAGGTGGCAAAATTGTCTGTGCCAGAAGCTCTGAGGCAGTTCTTTCCAGGATCTTTCACTGCTCCAGTGTATTCATCCTTTGTCAAATGGAGTGAGAATGGTGGAACTGAGGGTTTAGGGCAATTAAAGTGCCAGATGTGCTTTTGCTATGCTTTTCTTTTCAAGTGTTAGAGTATTCTTGGCAAGAGGAAGTTATGGCCAAGTGGGAGGCTGGTGAGGGAACTGACATTGAATAAGGCAGTGTTCAATGGCTTATTTATTATTTGGGGAGAAGATGACAAATAAATGTCCATTATTTCATGTAATCAAAAGACTGGTTTCTGTTTGGGAATTAAGAAGCAATGTCATTTCCCTCATACAGTCCCTCTTTTGTATGCCATAATCTTTGTTATCATATCTGTCTAAAGAGGCTGCTCAAGACATCCCAGCGACATTCAACCTGTCAAACAATTTTGAAGAGAAGCAGTAAAATGTGGTGAACTTTGCCCAGTGATCATTTTAGCGGGATGAGAAGCTATTTTTCCCACAAGGCTGAGGAGGAGGATATTTTTTTTTGCAAATGGAGACAGAAAGAAAAGCAGGATCTCACTTGTTATCTGCTGCCCCCTGAACAACCAGTGTTGTGATCCCGGCCTCAAGCCAGGACTGCAGCACCACCTCTCGCCAAAGGTGTTGTCCCAAAAATGGTTCTCTTACCCAGTGTGCAAGAGGCCAATTCACATACAGACTTGAGGTATTTATTTACAGTTCTGTGCAGAAAGGGGTGCTGGGTGACAAATCCACAAAGCCAGCATGACGGCTAGCAAAACCTTTCACTATTTATGTGTTTTAGAAAACAAAACACACTTTCTTTTTTTTTTTATTTTTCCTTGGCAGCAGTGGAGCTTAGATAATTGATGTGCTTTAGGTTTCAAACAATGTTTTTCTGATTGTTTGATTTTTAATTTTGGTACTAGATGAGCCAAAACCACAAAAACAACCTCACACCCACAATAAAAAAACTTTTTTTGAGATAGAAGGGAAGAAGGGATCAACCCCAAACAAAATACTCTTTCTGGAAGTACAGTGGGCAAGAGAGACTCTGTTGTGTTTCAGGTTGAAGTCCATCTTCTAGATTACTGATTCAACAGGTTAGTCACAAAATTAGGAGCAAAAATTCTTAAAATAAAGAAATATTTCCCAAGGCATGAAAGAAGCAGAAGCACTGCTATTTTCTAATCCCTGTTTGATTTCTATCTTAGAAAAAAAATTAAAAAGCCCCAACACCAACAAAGCAACATTTAACACCATCAGTTTTATTCTGCTACAAAACATGAAAGCAGCATAAAGGTACAATCTAAATCCCCATCTTTTCAAGCTCCTGCTCCTCAATACTTCGTGGCAATAAATGTCTCATCTATTTCTTACTAAGACAGCAGTACAAATGGAATGGATTAACAACAGGCCACCCCCGTTGTGCTTCATAGGTTTACTGCTGCCCCTGCAGTTTGCAGATAGGACAGTGGGTATTATAGAATATAGGGCTTGTGTGATATGATTGCACAGCTTTTTCTTTCACAATAAAACCAAAACAAGTTGCAAGCTTTCCAGATTTTCAAGCTGACTTGCATCAAATGCAGTTCTAATCTAGCTTTACCAAATTTAATTTAATTTAACCTAATTTAACCCAAAGACATTGCTACCCTGAAACAAGTTCTGAAGGCAAAAGAAGGCTCTTTAATGTATCTAAGGAATTTTTAGAAGAGGTGTGACAGCTGGACCTGCCCACGCAGGTGTGAGGCCCTCCAGACAGTGCCCTGCAGCTGACCTTAGTCCTGCAGTGCCTGCTTTCAGGTCTGGAACGCTGATCTCCAAAGGCTCCTGGGAGGTGAACTCCTGGGTGTACCCATTAACATTTTTCACTTTACCAGCGAAGAGCAAGACCCCACAGCCCTGGTGTACCATAAATAGGGAGCAGTCGCTGTATTCCTGGTTGCATTTCTTAGGAACTTTGCAACAGGAAAAGAGTGTGCTGACAAACTGCCTTAGGGAATCCGAGTGAGTTGCTGCAACCCAGAGCAGCTCACTTGCAGAGTGTAAGGAGTTGCTGGGACAAGTTTTCTCATCACATGCTTCGCTGAGCACTATAACATTTCTAGTTTGAGGTGTTGAGTAGTGAAATGTATGTGACCAGCATTTATTTATAATTTTTTCTTTTGGGGGCGGGTCCTGTTAGAATTTATGTGAGCTGCTTCATCCCAGACATGGACAGCGATTGTGGAACACTGAGATCTGCTGAAACCAAAGGATGATTTCTAAGTAGGCAGTCCCAAAAGGAGAGAGTAATTGTAGAGGACAAAATCGGAGCCAGTGTCCTAGAGGCTACAGGTTAGCATTAGGCCAAGTCTTCTTGGCGCCATCCATAGGAGAGGTGTGCATGCAGCTCTTTGACTGTTGTAAAATCCTTTCATCCCTGGTTTGTCAGGCAGTTCGGGTAAACAAGCCCTGAAGAGAGATGTTTTGAATCAACATAAAGATAAGTGCTAGGAGAGAACAGCGCTTGTGAAACCTGTACTCTACCAAGAGTCAATGTTGAACACAGGCAGTGCTCCACTCTGAGGCGAGCCTGAGTGAGGATATATCCTAGGACAAGAGGGAGCTCCTTGCAGGACTGTGCAGCGGTGTTTGGGGGTCAGCTGGGGAGAACAAGAGCTGCAGGATCTCTCGTGTGCCCGACAGCCGCGCCAAGACCCATCCATAGGGCAGCGGAAAGCGAACAGGACAAACACTTGTGGACGTGGCCCGGGCTAAGCTGGGCCCTGCGTTTACCTCTCTGCCAGGTGGGGTGCGTGGAGGAGCCCGGCTTCTCGCTGCCCACCCGGGACGGGGCTGCCGCCTCCCTGCCGAGCCCGGACACAGCACCGGCGGCTCCCCACGCCTCGCATCGCTGCCCTTCCCTGGGCGGGGGCCGGCCCAGCGCCCCGCAGCCCCCGCACCGCCGAGGGAGGGACAGAGGGAGGGAAGGAGCGAGGGAGGGACGGGCGAGCACCGCCGCCCC
>VZTE01000262.1:5822608-5849185 GCA_013397775.1 Eulacestoma nigropectus
CCCGTGCCGGGCAGCGGGAGCGGCTTCGTGCTCAGCCCGGCTCCGCGGGGAGCAGCGCTCCGTCCCTGCCGCCGCCAGCCCGCCCTGGCTCCGGGGCCAGCCGGGCACGCAGGTGAGGGCAGCCCGCGGCGCCGNGCCCGGTCCCTGGCCCCGTCTGTCCAGTGACTTCGAACGAGCGTGTGAGGTGCCCTGTAGCAAACACAGTGCAGTGCCCTGGTTTGCCTTTTGTCTCCTGAGCTGTGGGTAAAGCTGGTCAGTCCTCGGAGGAGCAAGGGTTTAAGTTTTCTGCTAGAATTGACTACTGCAATGTGGAATTACCAGAATCACCTGTCAGTCTTTTATTGATTCCTGCCACATACATGAGCTTCCTGCACAAGTGGCCAGTAAAGGGCACCCTGTGGAATCAGGGATCTGTCAGATCCGACTGCTTGTTCCATTGTCCACTGACAATTAGCTGTGAGTATACAATGGGAAGACAGAAGCTCCTAACATTGTCACTCTAGTGCGGTTGATAGATTATGAACTTCAATCAGCACACAGTAAACCTGTTCTGTACATGGATACAATCGAAACAGTAGGTTTTTCTGTGCCCTGGGGCAGTCCCTCTGCCCTATATAGTTTTAAAGTGTATGGGATATCTTTTATTTGAAACACAGTGGCTGCCACTGCATTTAGTAGCAGAGACTGTTACAGTGCAATGATGTGTTTCCCATAATTTCCTCTCTATGTTGTAACTTTTAGTTTATGTTGATTGTTGTTTGGGGTTGTTTTTAAATATGGTTGCATGCTGAGCTAAGATCTTTGGTTAAGACATGTGCTTAAGTGACACACAGGTCCCTCTTCAGAGTTATTTGGTTTGGTATCCTCATGTGCAATTTGTTTAAATTCTCCTGTGTGGTACAGATTTGCCTTCATTTCTGACATACTGCCCTGTTAACAGGCTGAAGTACCAGCTGTCAAAATGCATCTGTGAAACTGGCACAAATGAAAAATATTATTCAAAGTCACAATAAGCAAGACAGAGCTGAGAAGAAAGACTGTTTTAAAGAAAACTAGATTTGGAATGTGAGGTACCCTGTCAGCTGTTTCAGTTCTGACCCACTGAAGGCTGTAAACCAGAACAGAACTGAGCATCTGTTAAAAGTATGATTATACTAACAAGTAAAAGCAAATTGCTGAAGCTTCCCAGTTTATTTCTTGTCATCTGATCAACATACCTTGTCAAGGACATGTTCTTATCCAGTTCCAATAAAACAGTAAAAGAGATTATCTTAATCCACATCACTTGGGGCTCAGCCTGAAAAAGGCATCCTTCATCCATGGGGCAGACAAACAGCTACTTTGGGCCTGCTGATGCCTGACCACAACAGCAGCATGATTCCTGGTTCCTCCTAAAATGATCCAATGAAATATGCCAAAGATTGTGTCCAAGGAAGAAGGTGGGTCACTGCAAATCAACTGAAGGCTGCTGGTTGCAACAACTGCTTGTTTGAGGCATGGGTGCTCTGACAGGAGCCCAGAACGTTGTTTTTTATTTTTACCTGGTCACTTTTCATGAGTAGCTGGTGGAAGGGGGTAATTCCTCATAAAAAGATAATTGTTCCTTGACAGCAGTAGCAGCTGTTACACTAACAAATATGAGCCAGTTTTAGATGAGTAAGTGAGCTGCAGAAATGATGCCAGCTGCCTGTGTATTAGCACATATACTTACTAATCACATATCCTTTATGCCAGGCAGGTATGTAACCACTGGTTAAATTAGTCTGTGTACACAATAATTATTCCTCAATGGGGAAGTGACCCAACGTTCATTTTTTGCTTCTAACAATTTTATTGCTTCAGCAGTCAAGCACAAGCTTTTCTCCTTCCTGCTGTTTGTTTTTGTGTCTTTGTTAAGCTGATAGGAGCTTATCCACTTCTTCAACTCACAAAAATGAAGTAGCAGCCATGAGATTTTTTGCTTTGTCTCTACCACCCCTCCCTACCACTTCTCTTTGCCCTTTACTCTGCTGACTTGCAGGACTGGAGAGGATGAAAGCAGTCAGCTGTGTTTACTACAGTTGCATATGGCAAATTCAGCTGCCAGCTAATTACTAAATTCACTGCTCACCATGCTATGATTTTATTTTATTTTTTCTTCAGGAATGAAATAAAACTGCAAATTTATTTTCTCACCTAGGTCTCTGGGCAAAATGGGGAATGGATTAGTGAAACCCAAGCACCTGCGGCAGCCAAATAGGCACGTGGCAAACCTCGCTATTGGCTGTGCTGCCAGCCACAAGTTTCTGATGGACCCGTGCCTAGGCATCAATGTGATCAATGGGCAAGCTGATGTCCTCTGCAGCAAGGTGCTTGAACTGGAAAAGGAGCTAAAGAGAAAAGATCAGCAGTTGCAAGAGAGTCAAAGCTATGTTGCTGAGCTTCAGGAACAACTGGCTATGCAGACGAAGGTCATAGCAGAACTCACCAAGGAGCTTCAGAGCAAGTGTATACAGTTGAACAAGCTGCAGGATGTTGTTAGCACTCAAGGAGAGCACTCTCTTCAGCCTTCTCCATTTAATGTTTCTGCTGATAGGAGGAGAGGAGCCAAGGAAGGTGTATCTGCAGAGCCAACAACACGACTGTGTGATTCAAGCAGGCAAACTATGTTTTCCCTTGAAAAAGCAGCAGTCCGAAAAGATACCAGGTGAGCTCATTTCAGAGGGCTTCTATGCTTGTGTTACAAGGTTATCATTTTTATCACAATTATATTCTCTCCTCGTGATAAATCAGGATTCAAGTATTCATTTTTTTCATTTAGGCTTTGCAGCTGTGATAAGACACTGGTTGAGCTTGTGTGTAACTTTAACCAAGGATCATCTGTGTCCCACAGATTTCAGATGAAGAGTGGTGGGTAGCCTCTGTATTTTAGATGAGAATCTTACAGGTTTTTTGGGATTTATCTTTATTGCCAGCCCTCCAGCTTCTGAAGGTCATGGTGTAGGAACTGAATTTTCCTCGTTCCTCTTTGAATCCAATTACACTTTCTGGACTCTGACAGACCCAGAAATATCTGTGGTTGCAGCTGACCTTGCAGACAGAGGTATCAGACTGGTATCCTTAAGCTTAATTTAGGCCCTCTTTTACCTTGCAGTGTAGGCATAACCTGAGAGTCTGTGGTGGTAGCCAGACTCTATCTGGACTTCAGCCAGTGACTTAAGCGCCTCAAATTTGTGGGGAACTTTATTATTCATGGCATATCTGAGTCTGTACCATAGTGGACCTGAGAGTTATGAGACTTGTTTTCTCATCCGTCATGTCCAGCACTGCACCTTAGAGGGTGCCTCATGAATCAGAAGGGCTGCCTGAGTCACCATAAAGAGCTGAGAACCTCACTTAGCAGTGTTTTTCCAGAGTAAGGGAACTGCATTCATATTTTATCACAAGTACCTGGGTGGCTTAAATCATTGTTTTAGGAGTGTTCTGTTTGTAACCTGTCTTCTCCTTGGCACGATCCTTGTGCTGCAGTCCACCACAGGGTTTTCTAGGGTGCTTTCAGAGACGGAATTGCAACAGCAGTGAGGAGTAAAGCCAGGAGAAGAGCCAGTGGATTAGCAAAGTGCAGCAGCCAGAACCAAAGCAAATATTGCAGCTTAAGCAATCCAAACGTAATGCACATCACTTTTTGGTGTCGTAGTGGCCAAAGTATTATTTGGTCTTCCAAGTACTTTGGAAGCAAACATATGCCAAAAAACCACCACAAAGCTGTACTGCTTGGAGGCATTGCTATGCCTCTAAGTTAGATAAGCCTGTGATACACATTGCCCTAAGACACCATCACCTTGCTATTGAGACAGCCAAATGCTGAAAGGTGCAAACATTTGGTTTCCTTATCTGGATTCTAAATACTGTAGTAGGTCTAGTTCAGACAGTTCAGACATGTAAGAACAAAGTGTAACCTTGACTATCTACTCAGTTCTGTCCACTGTAATCAGCAAATACTGATCCTTTAGCCTGACAGTGTCTATAGGGGTGTTTGGAGTTGCTGGTGTCAGCAGCTGCCTCCCCTTTACAGAGAAATGCAGGCCCACTTCTGCACAAGGTAACTTCACAGTGTTGCTGCACAGTTGTGAAAGGAGCTGTCTCAGGAGGGGAAGCTCCATGCTATGTTCTTGAATTTGCATTGAGTCCAGAGTCCCACCAGTCTCTTTTAGAAATAATTGTAAAAATGGCACAATTTTATGCTATTCATGTGGCAGGGTTTTGAGTGCCATACTTTTGTTTGGAGTATCTCAGCATGAATGATGTTAATGAAAGTTTTAGAAGCATAGTCTCCTATTCTATAGTTCTGGAAGCTTTTGTGCTCCTGGAAGCTTTTGTGCTCCTTTCACCTGTGGGGTTATATGCAATTACTGTATTTTGTTGCAGAATTGTATATATTATGCAGGCCAGGGTAAATCAAATTAGCAAGGTTGGTTTTAGCTGAAAACTAAGTTAGAGCTTATATTCCAATAACCTTGTTGCTTTCAGCAGAAGCTAAGTTATGATCCTTGTTTCTAAACAAGGTCCTCACCATAGCTACTTGGTTTTATTTTCCTGCCTCATCTCATTGCCTTCACTTATTTTCAGTCATTACATGGCTAGTAACAATGTAAATCTATTTACGTGCCCTAGGTTTGTTCATTCCTGGATTGTCCTCAGGAGAGTTTTCCCACATAACCTAGTTTTGATGACAACCTTGCATTGCTTTATGAATACAAACAAGAGGAGGCCTTAAATGCCTCAGAAATCTGTCAGGGTTTTGACTTTGTCAACATTAGGAGCACTAACCAGGCTACCACCCCACAAGGTCTGGACAAGGCAGGCAGAGCAGTGTGTTAGAAATGAGAGGAATCCTCTTGAGAGGAATGAATGCTCGGTGAATAACATACCCCAGCCATACAGGGTATTTTAAATTTTGTGGGTTTTTGTTTGCAACCAGTGAGAAGAAGCTTATCACAGATGCCCTGAATAAAAACCAGTTCTTGAAGAGACTGGAGCCTCACCAGACACGAGCCATGGTGGAATGTATGTATGAGAGGACATTCCAGCAAGGGAGCTACGTCATCAGACAGGGAGAACCGGGCAATCATATTTTTGTGCTCAAAGGTGAGTGTTGCTTACTTGTACAACACACAAGTGCAAGAAACAGGAAAGGGGTTTAGAAGGTTTTGCAGGAAATCGCAGTGAGGGTGTTTGTGCTCCTAAATAATTTGCCACTGTGGGGGGCAATGCAAGTTTTACCTGTGACTTCTATGAAACAGAGTGAGAGCAATAGAAAGCACCTTGGAAACGTCTTGGTTTAATGTTTTTTCATGACCTTTTTCAGTTCTGAAAGCCCAGAGGCCAGCAATTCCTTTCTGTTGTAGGTGTAGCCGACCCTTTCTTCTCCAGAGGAAGAACAGGTATTATTTAAAAGACAGAGGACTGCTCAATGGTGAAGCCAACCCTGAAATAAACTTACTTTTCAACATTCATAACATACCAGTTTTCTGTGTTCGGGAAATTGAAAGATGAGGTCTGCATTTATTGTTCTCAAAGCTGAGAGGTTGTTTTTTTAAAAAAAAATACCTGCTTGCTTTTTTATGAAAAAAAAAAAAACAAACAAAAAACAAACAATAAAGCAAACAAAAAGCTTTAAGATAAAAGACTTTCCTAAAAATAATGCCAACAAGTCTGTAGTCATTTGTTCTGACTGCTACTGTGCCTCAAATTGCTGATCAGCTATAGTGGACCCCAAGTTTAACACCTGGAATTTGCTCCTATCAGCAATAAGCTCTTCCACCATCTCACCATTTAAAAAAAAAAAAGTATTTGTAGGTAATTGGCATATTTCACCAATTTCAGATCACTAAGAGGCCCAGGGACTCTCATGCAATAGAGCTCATACTGAGCGGAGTATGTTCTGTAGAGGTAGGAATACTTAAGCAGGAGCAAACTGGTATATGTTGGAAAGCTCATTTTTCTGGCTCCATATGGATGGGTTAGTTGCAAAAAATGATGGTAACTGTGTAAGGAAAACATAAATGTTACAGGAAAAAAGAGGAGGCTGGATTTGTGATGGGGTGTTCCTATTCTTGAGAGACAAATGATAAAATTTTGAAAACAGATGAAATATGAGAAAGGAAATATGCACCTGGAACTTTTGCTGGCAAACTAGACCTTTCTTGAGGAGATGGTGTGTGCCTTCGAGAGAAGAGGGCACAACTTTCATAACATGTTTAAGCGAAGGTTTTCTGGTGCCATAACCTGTGAAGAAGTTCAGGCTCTCTTTGACTTTTGCTAGTAAGGCTCAGGAACAACTTCTTGAAGGAAGGTTTAATGTGGTTTTAATTTTTCTGCCCTTTCATTTGCATTCTGCACAGATATACTCGTACATGTGTATGAAGAGACAAACCATGAGTAATTTCTCCTGTGATCATTATTTTAAGACTTTTTTCTTTACACCACACTAGAGTATCTGAACCACTAGTGAGTGGCTTGTCGTAGCAAAGGTTTATCCCATCAGGATTTAGAATGACCCTCCCTTCCAGAGCACATCTGTAGATTAGCAGTACATTTTAAAAAATAAGTCTTTACTGATTTGTACGTGTGTTTCAAAGCACTGTTGGCATTGTTGCTCCTATTCCTGTGTTCTAGGGAGTGGCAAAGTCAGAAATGTACTGATTTGTTCTCCATTCACTCTGTGTAGCTGAGCACAGGTTTAATGCCTACTATCCTGATGATTTTTGACAGAGGGCAGTCTGGAAGTCTTTCAGCAGAATAAACTACTCTCCTCAATACCTGTGTGGACAGCATTTGGTGAACTGGCCATTTTATACAACTGCACGAGGACAGCTTCTGTGAAAGGTACCTGAGGTTAATTACAACGTTGCTCAAAATGAAAACTGTGTATTTTTTGTGAGATCCATGTTATATCCAGATTTTCTTTGAAGTTTTCATTTTATAGATGTTTGCATGTCTTGGTTATGTACAGTAAGCTCACATATTCCTTCCTTGAGTTACTTCTGCTTGGGAACTCAAATAATACTATGCCATGAATATAATTCCATCTCTGGCATAACCCTTGATAAACAATTAGGTGCCTCCAAAGTGTTCTGGTTAGCCTAATCTGTAGCATACTAACTACTAGGGGAGGATTGTGTTTTAATTTTGGATGCTTTAGTAGAGGTCATGGTCTTTGGTTCTTATGTTCTTGTGTCAAATGCAACCCTGAGGATGAAATTATAGTGAGTTTGAAAGCATATGAGAACCATGGTGTTTTTAGTAGAGCAGGTACAGTCCAATTCAAGAGGAAATAAAATATGCAGGAATTAGTTATTTTGCTATTTGTTTTAGTTCTGTATCATCATTCTGTTGCTGAGTCTTGCCTAGATTCCATTTGCAGCTGGCAGTTTGGGGACTGACCAGGATGTAGTCGTTAATTGTTGCTCTGATACAAATATTCCTCTTCCTGCATAAGACTGGGTCTTCATACATTGAATACTCCCTAATTCCCTTTCCAACATGCCATAATTGCTCTGTGACAAACAAGTAAGTGACTAAATATGGTTAAGTTCATAATTTTTCCACTCTCCACCGTTCCATAAATATTATTTGTGTTTGAAGACTAATTTCTGTTCTTGTCTAAATCTGCAGGGACTTTGTGCCACCAGTAAGTATGAAGAGTTCATGTTGACTTAGAAAGGAGCAAATGGAATAAAACAAGAAGTTGTTTGCTGTAAAAGCTTTTGGTCTTTCTTCCTGCACCCACTTTAGGCACTTAATCATTGCTAGCTGTGCAGATGGAACTTATTTCATGTAATCTGTTTTTGTTGCTGCCTGATAAACAGAAGAGCATCAGTAATTTGATTATTTTTCTTACTAGCATGCTGTTCTAATTAAATATGTTCCCTATTTTTCTTTTTTGCCTGCTGTATAGTATTAGCATTATAAAGTGTTTCTGCGTAATAAGATGTCAAGCTCCTTTAGACCTTTGTTAGCATTAATTGGTTTTGAGGTAGGACAAGAATTGTCCAATTATGGACAAGAAAAGGTATTTGAATACTTGAAATCACTGCAGAAATCCACCCCTCCCCAATAGCTTTCCTGTGATCCTTGTTGTGGGGGAAGAGCAGTACAGTGCCATAACTGAGCATGAGTA
The DNA here is from genome assembly GCA_013397775.1 of Eulacestoma nigropectus. Lineage (NCBI taxonomy): Eukaryota > Metazoa > Chordata > Aves > Passeriformes > Eulacestoma > Eulacestoma nigropectus. Next base: position 5,830,770 of record VZTE01000262.1, read on the forward strand.
GTAAACAAACGTGTGAAAGCCCTTTCTTGATGCTGGATCTCCTGACACCCTTTTCCTGCAGTCTTTGAAAACTCACAAGTGAAGGATTTCATCCAAACAGCATTTCAGTGGCTGCTGCTACTCAGCAGCATCTTCAGAGGCAGTAGCTGGATTTGAAATTGGCAGTATGATTTACCCCTATGGTTCTGAATTTCTCTTCTATTTTTTTTTTTTAATCTCATCTTTGCGATTGCAAGCATTTTTCTAACTCTGTAACCACTTAATTTAGTTAAGGTGCAACATACAGGAAATACATTTGCAATAGGCTGGGTACTTGCCATGTTTTCTTCGTGCAAAGTAAACTGAAAGATGTTATCTAGGAGAGAAATAAAACCAAAGTAACACCTTTGCTCTCCCATCCAGCATCCAAATTTTTTTTTTTATCTATTTTGATAAATGGCAGTGCATATGTGTATATTGTCTACAGTGACAAATGACTGTGCATCATTTTAAACCTAGCATTTTTCTTCCCCGTGAAAATGATTCTATGTTGACGATAAATGGAGGAAATAATTGCCCTAAATTTTTCTGTAAATTTTGTCTCGCAGAAAACACAGTTTTGTTCTTTCTTAGGGCAGAAGGAAAACTGCTGAATATGGTGTAGCATCTTCTAAAAGAAGAGATTAAAGTTAACAGAATCACCTTTTGCTTAAAAAAATTAAAAGTGCAATGTGTTCTGTTGTGTCGATGATTGCACTTAGAGGCTGCTTAGTGGTTTGCATCTTTGATGCTGAATCCTGTGCCTGCTTACTGTATTAATATTTTGATTATCTTTTGAAAGGGAATCATTAATGTTTTTTGCCTTATAAAATGGATACATTGAAGGAAAATCTGTGAAGCACAGGGTTAAATGAAATTAAATTTATTTCTTGACCTCTGCTATTTCTATCTTAATGCATATCTCAGAAGCATTTGCATATAATCTGAATTAGAGTTAGATCCAAGCCACAGTATTCAACATCATATGTTTTGGAAAACCAACCACGTTCTTGTTTCTTTCAAATCGGCTTCTTTGCAGTTTGCAGCTTTTGAGTACAATGACTGTCTGTGATTAGGGTAGATCTTCTCAGGTATTCAGCCCTGTCATTTTCAGAGTTGTTCAGCCTATGGAATTGCATGGAAAGTGCTCCATGAAGGAACCATTTGGAAATCTATTCCTTACTTTAGTGAACATTATTTAAGTGGGAATTGAATTCTTTTATAAGTCTGATTACAATAGGTGTTGGATATTTTAAAATTTGACCTTGGGCCTTGTGAAATAGATAGTCTGTCTTGTACCATGGCCTGATGCTTTAACATCATCCATCAAATAATTTGGAAACATTGCCGATTTTGTTCTTCTTTTTTGTTTTCTTGAAGCAATCACTAACGTTAAAACATGGGCATTGGACAGAGAAGTGTTTCAAAATATCATGAGAGTGACAGCACAGACCAGACAAGAGCAATACAGAAACTTCCTTAGAAGGTAAATATGATGAATTTCTATTTCTAATACTGCTTTGTGCTACTTACTAAGATGCACAACAATACTGTGCCTGTCTTGTAAACAGGGAGAAAAAGGTGCTCTTCACATAAATATGGCCTCAAAAGCTTGAATTTTTTTTTTCTTTTAAGATTAATAAGTTTTTCCCATTTTCATTGTTTTTCTCCTGCATTACACTAGGAAACTTCAATAGGTGCTTGAATGCATTTAAGTAACAGAATAACTGTATAGCAAACTTACAGGTTTAGAATTTAAAACAATATGATAAACAAAGTTAAGTAAATACTCCAAAGAGTAGTTAGTTAGCTGCTGGAATAGACTGAGGAATATTCCTCATCCTTTAGAGACTTGAATACGAGATATGCACGTGTCTCAACTTATGAACTTATTCCAACATAAATTACTAGGAAGTCTGCAGAGCAGAATAATTCTCTCCTGCAGGGAACACTGAGAGTGGTGCCACACTTCTCCTTAGGAAGGTGGTGAAGTTAGAGGTTCCAAACCATAATTAGCTGATGTAATATTTTTTCTTTTAAACACAGAATGACCGTTCTGTTATGCCTTCAAATCAAGATGCCAAGCCTGGCCATGCATAGAATGTCTTGTGTATTTTCACATCCCTCTCCACCTTTGATTTCTATGCACACTTCTTTGCTGAGCCTAAATAGATAGAAATTACTGTAGTTTCCTAACCTTTACAAGTCCAAGTGATCAAGGTGGGAGGTTTTTTTTCATTCTTACCAGCAAGTTCACTGAGTTATCGCTGTAACTGGATTCTCTTTCAATAGGCGTCCAAAGAGTACTGAAATTATTACGTTTGTCTGATTTTGCAGTCTCTGTCATGCCCTTGAAAATACATTCTTGAATTGCTATAAAGTCTTCGGTTTGTAATTGCTGGATTCTTTTGAAATCGATCCATATGCCCACTGAAGTCCTTCCCCAGTTGAAATACAAAGTCGATTTAAAAACTGACCAATGTTTGCCACGTTTCTAAGTTGTGCAAGTTTTGTTTATCTCAAAACCAAGATGAGCATGCTTGAACCTTCCAAATTAAGATTTAGTTGTACACTGTGTTCACCACCAGTTTAAGTACTTATAAAATGTGACTGTAAAAATTGTATAGATGAGATCATAAAAAAGGTGTTAATGATAACTACTTTGGGTTGTGGGGCTTTTTTTTTTTTGCTTTGTATTTCTATTTTCTGGAAGTGTGTCCCTGCTGAAAAACTTACCTGAAGATAAATTAACCAAGATCATGGACTGTCTGGAAGTGGTAAGATGTTGTTAAGTTTTTCTAAATAGTATTCAGTAAGCTTTCAAAATAACGAAGAAGAATAAATCAGCAAAAATAAAAAACAACCAAGCTTTTTTAATGTGAGAGTGGTTTTGGGGTGATCAGAGTTGAATTCCAGGTTGGCAGAAAGCAATAACATTTAGTGACATAAAAGCAAGTTATATTTTTGGCATCAAAGGAGTCAAGCAAATAGATAAGAGGATTTATAATCTAGCCTTTATTAAGATTAAGTACAAAATTGTTCTCCAGAACTCTTTTGGTAATCAAATTTACCTGTTTGTGATGTGGATATGTAATACGTTCGTATGCCTTGGCCCACATACACTGCAAAATGTAAGGGAAGAAGGCATTAGGTCCCCAGCACATGAATCCAGCCAAATATCTGTGTGCCTTAGGGCTGCATTTGCCAGCAGCCTTTGAAGGTAAGGGCTTGATATATAATCATAGCTGGGATTTATTCCCAAGGGCAGTGGTAACTCTTTATTCCTTTTGCATGGAGGCATGAAGGATATAGCAAGTTAAACATCAATGGAACATCCATGTATGCTAAGAGCTCTGCATAGTAACCTTTCAAGGATTTATTGGACAATATGGTCTCTCACTTGCCCCCCAACAGGAGTACTATGACAAGGGAGATTACGTTATTCGGGAAGGAGAAGAAGGAAACACCTTCTTTATAATAGCAAAAGGAAAGGTAAGGTATAGTAAACCTAACTTATAGAGTAAAATGTACAAACACTTGTATCTCAAAAGCTGCCTTGAAGGGTGTGATATTCAGTAAAAATGGTGCAGAGTGTTTTTGCACATGCTTTTTAGTTCACAATACCGTGATACAAGCCTGGAGCAGCATTTCAGAGGTTCAGGGAGCCTAATTTTCCATTCACAATGAACCCGTGTTATACTGTTTTAATTACAGTGTAATTAAATTGTGTCCTGAAGCCTCTTGACTCTGTGGCAGAGATGTAAAGTCAATTCTTTTGTAAATGAGATTTGACCTTACATCTTCTCCTAGATGGTGCAATATCTAATGGGCAAAACATAGACTTGTGAGAAATCTAAGAAGTAATGGAGTCCCAGGCTTAATGGAGAATGGCCTTTGAGGTGTCTCAGAATCCTTTCATTTGTTGGTCCCAGAGGAGCAAGGCAGCAGCCTTTATCCCTCAGCTGATACCTTGGAGGCTGACACAGGACTCTAAAGAAATAAATCAGGAGAGTTTTCCTCAATAAACTTCCAGTAGGGTTTTCAAAACAGCTCTGTATCTGTAGATACTCTAGTTTGGTTTTTGCTAACATGAGCATCAGCAGAATGTGCTACTGTGGAAGCAGAGTTTCATGAGGGGAAAAATTAGTTAATGCTTCTGGAGTGCTGTCTATTTAGCTGAGAAGACAAAAAGCTCATATGACATCTGCCCACTGTGGGAACTGAAGCATTTCTCAGCCTTTCATTAAAATGTGACTTATTCTGCTCGGTTGCAAAAGGTATGAGGAGAAAATGTTGAGGGTTTGCCAATAATGAATATATTCCTTCTTCTCAGCAAAAATCAGACAGGTGTCAGGGAATGTTTGGGTTTAATTTTTGAGAGGAGGGGGTAACTACATGTATCTGTAACTCTTTCTGCAGCATTACTGAGTTGAGGACATTTCTGAAATACACAGAAAAGAAAGAAAATTATGCAATCCTTTGAAACTCTACCTTACTAAATTTTTGTTCTTATACTTTGCAGGTGATAGTTACCCAGAGTACTGCAGACCACTCACAGCCTCAGGTGATTAAAAATCTACACAAAGGAGATTACTTCGGAGAAAAGGCTCTCATTAGGTTCGTTCACACTGTCTGATTCATGACGTGTAGGATTTCAATTGTTCCATCACTGTGTGTCAGATTCTACAACTCATGGCTGTTTTGAATATAATCTTTCTTTTGTTTGTAAAGTCAGTAGACGAAGGTAGTGACCCAATTTGTGTCAATGTTTTGACGGGTTGCAGAAAGAACTTGAAAATATACACTGGCATCTGCCTTTGGTTTTCCCTGCAGAAGTCAAATTCCGGCCCTCTGCATTCCGGCTTATTGCTTATACTTCCTTAAAAACTGTGGTGAGAACTTGTGCCAGGTGATTTCAGAATCTATAAGGTCCGTCATGACTGGAATGAGCTCTTGTTTCCATTGCCCATGACAGTGAGAAACAGAGAGGAGGAGTCGCATAGTACATATTTATGTGGATGATTGAGTAGGGAATAGTTTGAGTTTGGGAATATTTTATATCCAAGGATCATTTTAGAAATAAGTAGTAAATCCTGATACAGTGATAATTACATCTCACCCTAATTTCTTGGAAGGTTGCCAAAGGATGTCATGATCCAAATCCTACTGAAAATGGAAAAAATACTATGCTAGACCATAACAATGACTAGTAAAATGCTCTAATTTTATATTTGGTTCAGCAGCATTAATCCAGGTACAGGCTGCTGAGGCCTTTGAGGAGTTTCACCTAGAGCAGCTGTGACCCTCCATGAGTGCAGTGTGAGGTACTTTGAGGATTTTGATATGCTTCTGAATTCTCCTAATGCCTTTCAATTCTCAGTGACGACGTCAGATCAGCAAACGTTATTGCAGATGAGTACAACGTGGAGTGCCTCGTTATAGACAGAGAGTAAGTACATTACACTTTGATAAAAGACTTGCATCTTCTTTCAGTAGGTTAATGTGACTTTCAGTGGGTTTATGTGACTTCACTGTGGGCAAAACCATAATGTTTCCTTAAATGAATCCTGAACGAGTGGTTGTGCTTTAGGAATACTAATGAAAAGAGGCTGGCAACAGGTGCCAGAGCACAGAAGCTTAAGCGTAGTTCAGAGTTACTCTTTTCTTTCCCTCCTTGTAGTGGCGATGTTTCTCCTGGTCTCCTGGGTGACAGGTTCCTGGGGCCTGTTCTTGTCAGTGAAGACCAATGCAAAGAGGGCGTTCAGTGACTCTGCCTTCTCTCTGTCCTCTGTCACCAGAGTCCCTGCTCCATTTAGTAATGGGCCCACATTATCCTTTGTTTTCCTTCTGTTACTGATGTATTTGAAAAAACCCTTCTTGTCCTTGACATGCTTGATCAGATTAATTCCAGATGGGCCTCGGCCTTCCTTGTCTCATTTATATTTACCCTGACAACCTCTCTATATTATTCCAAATAGTCTGACCCAGCTTCCACCTCCTATGTGTTTCCTGTTTAAGCTTGAGTAATTAATTCTCCACATGGGTCTCTTGCCCCCTTTGCCAGATTTTTTGTTCATTTCTTGAGCCCTGGAGGAAGCAATCCTTGAGTATCAACCAACTTCAACAGGGTCATGACTTAAATGTTCAGCAGTTTATGATGTTTCCTTTGTGTTTTTAGGACATTTAATCAAACGGTTGGAACTTATGAGGAGCTGCAAACTTATCTGGAGGGTTATGTGGCTAACCTGGCCCAGGCTGATGAAAAGCGACATGCAAAGTAAGTCAAATCATTTTTTTGTTACACCCATAGTAGGTAATTGTAAAAAACGGTGATAGATAATGTAAGTAAAATCATGGATGGTAGCTGAAGGAGATGGACCCCTAGGAATGACAGCAGTCACTGTAATAAAAGAGTCTGGATATGTTTATGAAGTCCAAGAAACTTCTTCCGATACAAAAATTACATAGAATCTCAGTGTATTGACTTCCAAACAAGAATTCACTCTATTCCTGGAAAACTGAGTGTTGTTGTGCTCAAATAGATTTTGCATTTTGATGGTAAGTTCTTTGACTGGTGAAAACCCCTAAAGGCCAGCTTTAACTCCCGTTTGAGTTAAGGAAGCTGTATTACTGTGTGAAAGATTAAGTGTCATTTAAAAAAAGAAAGAAGCAGGCATGAACGAAAACAGTTTATTTTTATGTTTTGGTGTAGCACTGGTGGTATTGATGTCTGCGTTTAGCTGTGGGCCACACTTTTAGTTCATGCGCCTCTGATTTCAGTCTGAGCACTACTGGGAAGATTGGCAGAGTGTGTTTTCCTCTGTTTAGAAATGCAGTTGCATTCTTATTTCTGATCATTCTACTGGAACTGGTACACAGTCCTTTGTTGCCCTGGTTTTTCTACTGTTCTGTGTTTTTACTTTTGTAGTAGAAGTTCTCACGCACTTTCTGTAAACATGGTCATGTTTTGTTATCTGTACTTTATTGTTTTTCATTCCATTCTCCTAGGCGGAGACATTTGATGGATTTTTCCTTTGACCAGTGTGATTGAGGGGTGGTAATTTCTCCCTCCAATCCACGGTGGTTTTTAAGACCATATAAAATAAAGTCCGGGGTCTCGCCCCGGCTCTCTGGCTCTCTTTTTCTTGCTTCCCACCTGGCGAGGCCTGCATGGTTTTTTCGTGTCTGTGTGCGACAGTCCTTCAAGCATTGCTTCTCCAGCTTGGAGTGCCCAAACTTTTGCAGCTGACTGCATCAATAGGAATCTCACCAGGAATCAGCTCTTGCTAAAATTACTGTAGGTTCTACTCAGTGAATTTCAGTAGCATTTTTCTTCTAATTTACTTCCATAGGATGTCCAGAAAGAAAGTGCTTCTGCAGAAAATAAGATTCTGTTAAAAAATAAGGCTTTCCTTTTTCCTCCTCCTTTCCTCCTTTTCCATTTCCCTTCCTCTCCTTTACATAGGATCATTAAAAGTGATGGCAAGGAAAAGCACTAACCTATGTTAATTTTCTTAATGCAGAGGAAGATCCTTCTGTGGACAGTTGACCAAAGAGGTGTCTTTGGAGATGATAGAGCTGAAGGAGAAAGTAGCCCAGTTCCCTCCTTCCCCATTCCAGAATTTAGAAGTTGTCACAACTCTGGGTGTTGGTGGATTCGGAAGGGTTGAGCTTGTAAGAGATCGTTTTAAAATTATTCACGTAGTTCTGTGTCTTGGATGATTGATTTAGCCACTGAATAATGTGAAGAATTTTCATATTCTATGTGCTTGTGCCCCTCAGGCTGAAATAATTCTACATAAATCAATGCATAGTTAAAAAGCATTTCAGGACTTCGGTGTTTAAAGAAGCAAATCCATTCTTGCGTGCCTTCATCTCCTGCTGTTAAAAGTACCTTCCTGGGCACTAGACATAGTCATCAGCTTGTGCATGTGGGGTTTACAGATGTGCCTGCCTGCATCATGCCCCCTGAATGGCAGGCCTTTTCCAGGAATCTGCCTGGACCTGGAGCAATCTGAGTGGCACCACGTAGTCTGTGCTGTCAGAACTGCTTCTGTATGCCCCACAGCAACCACAGCCAGCATGAGCTATCTCTGAGCTGTGTTGGCTGGGAAATTTCCAACAATTTGCAATGGCTCTTTTGAGTCATATTCAGTAGCGTGAACAGCTGTGCTTCTGGGATACCAAGAGCCTCATTAGCCCAAAGCCTTGAATTCCAGTCGCCTCTGGCTGAGTAGCAAACATCTGACAAAAACCTGAATGCTTTTTGTGCGGGCTGCTGAAGGTAATGGTAAATTAAAGGGGACTTTGTGCTTTTAGTGAGGTCGATAATCCTTTACAGTAGTTAGATCATCAATTGTTTCATTCTGATTCATGCTTCACCAAAAAAAAATTCCACACTGGAATTCTATAGCAGCACCTGAATACTAAACTAAAAATTGAATTGTCATCCAGATGTAGAACACAGATATCTGCTTCCTTAATTTCCAAGAGGCCCTGTTTTAAATCTCATCTTTTTATTGCATATTAGATAATATTTCAGTGTAATGCAAAATCATTTGTAAACATTCTTCCTAAACTGCCTCTCCCTTTTGTTCTTTTGTATTATGCTGGTGATTAGAAATCTTAAATTGAAATTGGGACCCACTGTGATAGAAACTCATTGTAATATGTAGTACCTATCCAAGCTGCTGCTATTTTGTATCTATAAAATGAACAGAGGGAACATTTCACTTTATGAGTGGGGACTGGGAAACTAAAATACCTGATGCTTGGCTTAAAATCGTACATAACAGTTCTGGAATTTGTCCCTCATTACGGCCATCAATTTCAGTCCTTTGCTCGGTTGAAAAAGGTGGATATCAGTTTATCTACTGAGAACAATTTAGTAAAACATCCTTTCTTTGCCTCATGTGTTTTCATCATTTGTATTCACAGGTTAAAGTGAAAAATGAGAACATGGCTTTTGCAATGAAATGTATAAAGAAGAAACACGTAGTGGACACCAAACAACAAGAGCATATTTATTCTGAGAAGAAAATCCTCGAGCAGATATGTTCTCCATTCATTGTTAAGTAAGTTGACGGTAAGGTTTCCTTGAATGTTGCCCCCCAGTTGATCCCCTGGGCTGCACTATTAGGAATGAGGTTTGGCACACGAGTTCTGGAGGAAAGACACTGCAAGTCTCACTTTTTATTTGCTTTTCCCGAATTGCTGCTGTCTGTCTCCACAGACTGTATCGCACATTCAAGGATAACAAGTATGTGTACATGCTCCTGGAGGCTTGCCTTGGAGGGGAATTGTGGAGCTTGCTGAGAGACAGGTAACTGCAAACACCGCGCAACCTTGCTCTTGAAAGTCACCAGTCAGCCCCATGTGGCTGCTGGGTAGGTTCTCCATTCAAGGGCTGTCCAATGAAAAGATGTTTGGTTCAGTTTTGTTAATATTCTGGGTGTTACATATTATCTGGTTAATAACTGAGGCCTTTTTAGAACTTAATTGTGATTATTTTTGTTCCAGAGGCAGCTTTGATGAATTCACCACCAAGTTTTGTGTTGGGTGTGTGACAGAGGCTTTTGACTATCTACATCGAATAGGAATTATCTACAGAGACCTGAAGCCAGAAAACTTAATTTTGGATGCTGAAGGATATTTAAAACTGGTAAGATGTAATGCATTGTAATGTTATCCTTTTGTGCCTCTATCCTGTTTCTTTGCAGGGGGGATGTAAATAGACAACACATAATTATAGAATCAGGATCCTGGAGTTTAGTAACTCCTGTGCTTCAGCAGTAAAGAGGGCAGGCTTCTCGTTGCACAATGAGAAACAAAGGCATTGCAAAGCTACTGGAAGCCACAGACAAAATGGGGATTTGCAGCCTCTGAGAGCTCTTGCCACAGCATAAACAGCAAAATAAAAAAATTCTCCCAGCAGCTAGTTCTAGTGTAAGGACAGAGACCACATTTCCCAGGTGCAGAATTACCTCCCTGTCTAGCTTCAAACAATCATAGGTTCAACATTTATTGATTCAATTTACAATTATAGGTTCCCTCTCTTTGTAGAGAGGGAACAGAGTAAAGAACTCCAGCCATGCTTTGCTGTGACAATGAGAAGTGCAACAAGAATACCCTTCAGAGAACTTGAAATATTCGTTCTGAGGACAATGAGCAATCCACTGTTTCCCAGGGACAGTGAATCTCATGTCCTCAAGGAAATCATGCGTTGTTCTCCCCAAAAGGAAAATAATTCAGAAAATTACTTGTAATGATAAATGGATCTGTTTTATAACATTCAGTAACTCAGTGGAATTACCTCTCTCTCCTTCACAACTACACTGTGTAGTTGTTCTAGCTGTAAACTAGCAACTCTGGGATCTTTGCAGGAGATGAGGAAGCAATTAAGACCCTAAGGATTCCCAGTGCAAAATTCCTCTGCATTATGCAGAATATGTTGATTTTGATCAGGTTGATTTTGGATTTGCAAAGAAGATTGGATCAGGGCAGAAAACCTGGACATTTTGTGGAACTCCTGAGTATGTTGCCCCTGAAGTCATTCTGAGTAAAGGCCATGACTTCAGTGTGGATTTTTGGTCCCTTGGGATTCTTGTGTATGAGCTCCTCACTGGCAGGTAAGTGCCTCCGACTCAAAGTTCTTACCTAGTTTGTTTGTTTTTAGAAACCTTTCCAGGGTTATTTTTAGACAGCCTTGCAAAATGATACTTCTTTTTGCTGCTTACGCATGTCTTACCTTGCACCATTTCAGAAATGCCACAGACAAAGTGGGTTACGTATTCTCAGTTCTGGCTTATCCAGGCACAAGCTATGATTGGCTGGTGTAGGGCTCCTGTAGCTGCTGCTGCTGTTTCCTGTGAGGAACAAGTGACAACAGACTGTTCTCTTCCCCATTAGAGGGTAATGGGGTGCAGTGGGGTGGGTGAATTGTAAGCAGAGCTCACTCTTTACCTCCCTGCACAATTCCGTGGCAACTCTTTGGGGATGCTCAGTGGCAATACGACGTGGAAGCTTCTCTGAGTTAGGCTGGAGGTGGGGCTAGCTTAGAGGGACACATGTGGTCATGCGTTTTACCTGTACCTATGGGAAGCTCTTCAGCTTCAAGCCTTTCTAATATCTTAAACAGGCTGAAAGGGTGAGGGTTGTAGAAGTAGGAAGGTGGGCTTTTTTCCTATATTTTTTTCTGTATTCTCAAATATTAGCTTTGAAAAGTACTGGCCACATGTTCTCTTGCCAAGTGTTCCATTTATCGCCGTTGCTTTCTTTTTCTAGCCCACCGTTCTCTGGGGCTGATCAAATGATGACATACAATCTGATCCTCAAAGGCATTGAAAAGCTGGATTTTCCTAAAATAATAACAAGGCGACCCGAGGATTTGATCCGCAGACTCTGCAGGTAGGAGGGGTGGTTCAGGGCAGAGCCTGAGTGTAGATAGATTGAGCTCTTTTAGGGCTCAGACTCGAGCATTGAATTCCTGACAATTTCATTTGGAATTGCTATGCATGGCATGGTCCATTCTGATTATATTCAGTATGCATTACATGCCCCTGAATGTGTCACACCTCTGAGTCTGCAGAGGCAGCAGAGGCTCTGGGCTTTCTCTGTAGCAGGGAATTTTTTCTGAAACACATCTTTGGGAAAATTTATTAAGTGGGGGCTGAGGAAAGAGCTAAGGAATTTGATTTTCAAATCAAGCACATTAAAAAAAAAAAAGCTTCCAAAATGATTTAGGCATATAGATTGTACAGAAAATATAAGGCACTTGAAGGCTGGCTTAAGGCCTTTGGAAAATGTGCAGAAGGTGGTGTTTCGAAAGGGCCAGCCTAACTTAGTGGCCTGCGCAACCTCTGGCTGGTGACACTGACTTTGGATTCCCAGCTCCTGTGGGATTTCACCCATGGCACCGGGAGCAGTATTCAACATCCTTGTGTACCATGATTGGAAGGGTCTTTGTAGCTGTAAATTTTGATCTGCCTGCTTTTGTAACTCAGACCTGCTGGCCGGGAAAAAACAAGGATGTGCAACTAAAACTCAGCCAGCTGATTTCCCTCTGCTGCTTCTCACAGCTGAGTGACACTGTTTTGGCTTTCTAGAAGGTTTCTCCATCCTCAGAAGAAAGGAGCAGTGAGCAACCCCTCATTATGCCTCTTCATGAGGCCACGGGTTATATGCAAGCTCCACCCCTTGCAACTGTTAAATGCAAGCAGTTAGGACCGATAAGTGCTCTTTTTAAAATAGGAATATTTTACAAATCCTTATCCTTATTCTTTTTCTCTTTTTTTTTTTTTTTAAGGCAAAACCCTACAGAAAGATTAGGCAATTTGAGGAATGGAATAAATGACATCAAGAAGCACAGGTAAGCAAAAGAGATTTCCAAGAAGAAAATTTGGGGTTTAATTTGAAATATATTTAATATGTTGCAACCCAGCCAGGTAAACTCATAAATAGAGATCTCTATTGCTATTGAGTGTATTTGCAACTATAGCAAGCAACAATATGAACGTAAATCCTCAGCACGATTATCTAGAAATCTTATTTTTTACTGGTTTTGCTGCAGGATGTTGATATAGGAGTTTAATTCAGTTCTCAGAGAAATCAGTGCTAGTTCAGCATCTGCCCTTCAGCCCTCCTGACCCTTCAACATTTGCTTTTTAAGAATGAGTAGTTAGGAGCTCCAGAGCAATAATTTTGGGGTTTTGTTCTCTTTCTTGTAACGAAGAAAGTCTTTCTCATAATGAATTTTTCTAATGCATGTCTTTCTTCTAATGAAGGAAGTCCTCTGTAAATTAAACATTTTCTGCTTTCTCTTTTTATGTGAGTTGTTTCCTACAGTTTCCTACAGCCCCTACAGTTCGTGCTTGGGGAAAGAAGTGCTTTGATTTTTCTGCTTGTCTCCCTCTTCTCATGCCGTGAAAAGGGTGGAATTCCAAAGAGACACACAAGTCTCTGCATGGCTGTATTTCTGCATGTATTAACCTGCCTGTCTCTGCACCTCCTCCGTACAGAAGTGCCAAAGTGTCTGGTGGTCCTGAGGCTGCCCCTGCCTTGTATGGCAATGACAGTGCTCGAGATTCCTCTTTCTAACTGTGTTGTTACAGGAGGTGGCATGAAAAAAGCTTCTCATAGCCCTTGTTCACAATTTTCAGCTCTTTGTGGTATAATGTCAGAAAACAACCTGTCTTTCTCTTTTGGTCTCTCCCTGTCTCTTTCATCTCTTTTTAATCAGGTGGTTGAGTGGTTTTAACTGGGATAGTCTGAAAGTGAGGAAATTAACATCGCCTTTAAAAAGAGAGGTATTGGCTTTGGCTTTCAGTATCATAAAGCTTTATTAACACAGCTTGGCTACAAAGAACTGATGGAGATAGCAAAATTTCCCGAAGACACATTTGAATTATTGCAGTTCAACATTTTTTGTGAAAATTGAATGAAAGAGAGAGACAGCAAGCAATACATAACTTGCATTCAGTTAAATAATGGAAATATTATTCTGCCTGTGTACTTTGCATTACACTTTCACCATTACTAGAACAAATGGTGTTTAGTCAGAAACTAATATTGAAAAAATATATCTCCCTTGGTAATGGGCACATTATTAAGATGTACTGTTCATATTACTGTGAAGAGCACAAATTCCTGTGTGCTCTTATTACTGAGTTACAACACATCCTTGAGTAAGCTCCCAGTTTTAAATGGCCGAGCTGTTTTAGCCCTAAAATGAAAAAAGACTAAGGGTAAAGCATTTGAAACTCACTTTGATCTCAATTTGAAACTAAAAGCAGTTCTGAGGACTGCTTTGAGTAGCTACCCTATGAGTGTAGAGTTGGTCTTACACAAAATTGAACCAAAATTGTACAGCGTGGCGCAATTTTCTTACTGATTTAACAGGGCTTTGGGTGAAATCTAGGATTTGATAATATTCAGGAAGTCCTTTTGTATAAGAAGGCTAAAGCCATTGTTCTGTTGTACAACGTAATTACTGGAGGTATTTCTTTTAAAGAATGAGGAATTGCATCTATTGAAAGAAGTCATCTGTATCATATTAGCCTTTCATTTCCACGTTGGGAGTAACAAAAATGATTCATAATCAACAGAGAACATTTTCAAAAGTTATTTTCTGAAACAACCTTTTGTTTGTGTTTTCAATGTCCTAGTTGTCTGGACCGACTGATTACAGCTACTTTGACAGCTATCCACCTGAAGCGGGAAGCCCTCCAGATGAACTTTCAGGCTGGGACAAGGATTTCTGATCACTTTTCCTTCTGGCACGTTTATAGAGACTCGTAGGCATCAGTTCTATCTTGTTTCTTGCTTGAAATCAAGTTACACAAATTACACAGCACTTCTTGAAGAACAGAAGACAATTCAGTAACCAGAACTTGTTTGGATAATCCACCAAAATCTGTGCATTTTATAACAAGGGCACGCATTCAGTCAGCAGATGTAACCTGAATTTTTTTTTGATACACAGTGTCTCTATGAACATTTTCAGATACTATTGATTGGATCTATGGTTTTGCCACTAAAAATATCACTAGCTAAAATTTTGATATTAACAGGGTTACCATACATCTTTTTTTGGGGGGGGAGGATGGGTATCAGAAGCCAACAATTGTGACATTTGTCAATAGCTAACACTATAGGCACTTATTTTTCATTTTCTCTGCTGTGTTCAGCTTTTCCCCCAAAATGTCCTATATTGCATTGATCCAGAAATGTGTAGAAAAGAGACTTGTACTGAAAGGTTGATTTGATTTAGCTACAGCTAAAAGAGTATCACTGTGGAAGCTGCCTCTGTCAGTCTAGTTTTGCCCCAGGCTGGATATGTGAGACAGGTCAAATGGAAAGGTATATCCATAACAGAAGTTTCCTAGAGAATCAGACTGTGGTGTGCATTTCCCTTACTGCTTCAAAGAGCCACGTGCCTTTCTTAAAATGCTTTGTTTTTATGTCATATGAAGATAAAATAGATGGACAAAAAGCTTTTACCTTGCAGGGAAAAAATGCAGATGGGTGTCGTGCATTCGTGGCTTATACAGAAAAACTCTGCTGCTCTGTGTTATGAACCCTAACTGCTGTTGAAACAGGGACGTTCCTGGGTTTCATGCTGGGCTTATGGGATGGATGCATCTGCAGCCACTGCTTGGATTTATTTCAGCTCCTGCTGAGACCAAGTCCAATATAAATTTCCATACTGAAGCTGCCGCAGCATTACTGCATTTCACACGCTGCATGGAAAACCTCCCAGGCAACTTTTACTGTGTGCTCAGGGTTTAGTTACTCATGACTGCTGCATCGTCTCCCTAGCTGCTGGTCATGACTTTTCCCACTGGGAAGGGGAAAATGTGGGAGGGAATGCCACGGGGGCAGTTCCATGGTTTGTTACATGGTTATAATTATTTTTCACTGGTGGGTGACCATCGCCTTGACAGCAAATCCATTTAAATATTTCGTATAACCTTCAGCCTGAACAAGGCAATAGAGTATTTTCCATTGAATTTAATGAAGGTTGGATTGAGCCCTTGAAAGAAGACACTACACATTTAGCTGGTTTTGTTTCTCTGCCTGTTTGCAAATTATTATGGAAACTTGCAGCCAGCAAAGCCTGTGCAAAGTGGTGGCAACACAATCAGAGAGGGTGGAGCAGAGGCTGTAAGCTGGGACTGTAGATGCTTGCAACTCAACTTTGTTTAGCAATACCAAAGACTACATTTTATTTTCAGGATTTAGATGGAACACTAGATGTTAGGTATTTGTGTTTCTCTGTGCATCTGTCTTTCTCTCATAAATATTTTTGTTACAGTCAAAATAATATTGTGCCAAGTTTTATAAAAAGCTTTTGAATGTATTTTTCCATTGTACTTACATGTAGTTTCCTTATTTATATATGTATATATATATATATAAAAATAATGAGGGAGATATATATATATATGTTTTTTAAGTGAAGAAATATCTGTATAATAAGTTTAGTGCAGTTAGCATTAAGTCTGTGCAGCTGTAGGATATATTTCCTTTATAAAGTTTAACTTAGCTTGTTTATTTGTATGCAAATAAAGTAAGCTTACAATGTAATGGGAAGGACATTAATTTTTACAAGCACATTCCATACAGCAGTCCAGATTCATTTATACTTCTTGTCTACGTGATTCAGAAGAGACTGAGGCAGAAGAGACTACCCTGGAGAGAAAGTCACTGATGTCATTTCTTGCAGCATATCCCCCACTCAGATTTTGTTTTCCCTAGTGGATGTTGAGAAAATGAATGTATAAGAAGCTGCAATAAATGAGGTCACGGATTATTTTGTACTTACGTAGAGTTCCCATGTACATTTAATTCATTCTAGTTCTGGCATGTATGCAGTTGACTGAGCTGAAGTTTTCCAGAAACAAGCAGAAGCTGATACAGTAGAGACTAAATATTACTTGATCTCACACCATCTGTCTTTGACAGACAGATGTACTTCAGACTTCAGCTCGGCACCAGTGGAGTTATGGTGATGTAAAACAAGAGGATGAATAAGTGAGTCAGGCTCAAGTAGTGTCACAGTGCAGGAGATCATGGGAGAATTGAATGGACAATTAGGATGATGATCAGATTATGCTTATTGCTGTATTTTCTAATTCAAAGACATGGAATAACAGATTTTGACGTTCAGGTTTTGGGCATGCTGTGGATATGTCAGTAATTGTCTGAGTTCTGTCCTTGATGTCCTTATCTGTGCTTTGCCTTTCTGTCCTGTCAGCTTTGCTTTTATGGGGTGGCTGTGCTTTTTTCCCTGCACTTCTGCCACAAGAGAACCTGCCTTAGGAGGCAGGAGGGATGGAGATGGTTCCTGACAGAGAACAGAGATGAGGGAACAGTTAGCCTGGGCTGGTGAGATGGAAGCGCCTTCCCACAACTACCAGATCAGAGTGGTGATGCAGGTGAGCACTTCAGAGAGGCAGGAACACTGGCAGAGTGAAAGAGAATGCAGTGTAGTGGCAAGAAGAATTTTTATCTCTGTTTGGCAAAGTCCTGAGAGATTTACGTCCCTTGATGATTTTGAAGCCCCTCTAGAGAGCTGTGTATTACTTTGGGTTTTGACACGTTTGACAATTTTGACAATTTGGCTTCCTCAAAATTGTGTAGAAAGTGTGGGAAAGAAGAGAAAACTCAGCCAGCCTTCCCAACTGTAATGTAGCACACTGTCCTGAATTCTTCCTCCCTTCTCACTTTTTGCAAGGCAGCACGAGACTGGTGCTCTTTATCACTTAAGTTCCTTGTGCCTGAATGTTGTAGCACAGTTGTTTTGTTTCCTGGTATGGATCTGAACATTTCTGACTGACTTTTTGATGCAGGGCTAAACCAGTAGGGGTAAATCAACATGCCCAGTACAGAAATTTGTTTCCCATTGTATTTCTCACCACTGAAGTGGCTGCATGTCCACGCTCGGGGATGTGGTTCCCATGGTTGTGGTGCTGTTCTTGCAATCAAAGGGGAGAGATGAGGGCCTGGTTCTTCTGTACATCGTGTGCAAGATGGTGCCAGACAGGGCGTTACAAGTTCAAAGCAAACTGAGCTGCACACCAGGCACGGAAAAGGTGGGTAATTATTTTCTTGTAAACCCATTATTTGTTGTTTGCCACACAAATACTGCCCAGCTGTCTGTCTTGGGGATTAGCAGCAGGATTTACCTCAGTGGTCAGGTGCATCCTTTGGCAGAATTCCCAAACGTGAGCTCATTGTGACTCCTGATGTGCTGTGGCTCTGTCAGGCTCTCTGAAACCTATTTTGCAACGCACTCTCTACAAATTTATTAGATTCAGTTGGGTTTATTGGTTGAGCTTGTGAGATTCTTAACAAAAGGCATTGTCACACTGAATTTTATAAACTATGGATTTATTTGTGCAGCTGTTAGAACTGTTGGAAACTACCGCATCTGGTTTTGCTTGCAGGGCCTGATGCCTTCTGAAAATCCAAGCCTGTTTCCAGCTTAGCAGGTGGCACTCCCCACGTGTCCTAATGACACCAGGCCCAGGAGTGACCACTGGATTAAAAAGTGAATCCTATTGTACAGTGAGCCTGTGCACATCACTACTTCTGGCTGTCCTTAAAGCCTGTTAAAAATGATAACAACTCTTATTTTAATAAAAAAAAATTGTTTATTACAAAAAATAATTTAGAAAATAACAGCATCTGAATTCTTAAAACCATAAAAAAAACCACCCCGGGAATGCAGGATTAGAGACCCTTGGAGCCAAACTGGCTATGTACCCACGGCAGAAATCTTCAGCACTGGCTTTACCTCAGCTAATCTGAGGTAAGGTTCGCTTAAAATGAAAAACAAGAGAAAGAGAGAAAGAAAGAGGAAAAAAAAATTACCATGAGGTCCCTGAACAGAGATAGGG
>VZTE01000262.1:5849256-5854256 GCA_013397775.1 Eulacestoma nigropectus
TACGCAATGCTTTTCAGCTGCAGGACTTCTTAATCAGCTGGCCCCGTGGGGGAAAGAGGAGAAAGAGCTCTGGGATCTTACTTTTATACCCTCTTAGCTCTTCCCAGAACCCACCACTGTCCTGCCCCACAGCACAAGATGATTGGTGAATTCCAAAGTCCATCACAAGTCCCTTTCACCAATGGATCATTTGCTGGGGAGGGACATTGGTTTACAGAGGGGGGGTTTAACAATTTAACTATCTTAACAACTTTAACAACTATTAACTTGGTTATAAGATGATTTTTATATGCAAAAGCCAATTACCTAATTTCATATATGACAGCCACGACAGGAGTCCACAGAGCCCCACACCAGAGAGATGAGCTCTTTTTCATGACCATGACACAGCAGTGAAAAGTATTTTGTGAAGTATTTCCTTCCCAGCCAGAAGAAAAGCACAGCTTTTGCCTTCCAGTTTTTAACGCTACCTGATTTGCACATAGATTTGACTTTTCCCCTGGCCATTTGCCTTAGAGAAGGCTTGCAGATGTGAACCCACACTGGCCAAAAAATGGCTCAATGGTTTTCAAGTTCCTTCTGCCTAAAACCTACCATGATGCTGCTGTTTGCATTTGAGGTATGGAGGTACAGCACAACAAAACCAAACCATCCAAACAAAAACCTCCAAAATACCCCACATTCTCATCATTCTCTTCCTTGAATGTTCTTAAAGCTCTCACTGCAAAAGACTCTTAATATTCTAGAGCCAAAAAAGGCTGGAATTTGGCCTGTCCTTTTTTTCACAAGCTGATGGTGGCTGGTGACTTGCTGATTTCCCCATACAGGACTTGTTTTCCCTTGTCTGCATGGAAATTTCATACCACAGCAAAGGAAAGAGAAGGCATTTTGAAAGGAAGAGAACACAGTTCCATAAAAATTGGCTTAGGGCTAGGTGGAATCATGAAATCTGGTACTTCTGGATGAAACTCTCATCCTATCCCTTAAGAGGACTGAGCCCTGGAAAGAGAAACTTGAATTTAAGGGTTTTTATAACCTGCTAAAGGACTAACAGAAACATAATTTAATAATGTAAACTGATGCAGCCACACTAAGGCAAGGAGGAGCTTGTGGGAGACTGAAATTTGCAGCCAAGAAGTGCAACAGTCAGAGTAGAGGATCTGGAAACAAACCAGCTTGAAAGGGAAATACTGTGCATCTGACACTGTCATCATAGGGCTGGCCAGTCAGGCAGGCAAGGAAAACGTCAGAAACCAGAGAAGGCCTTCTCAGTCCCCTCACCACCTCGAGGAACATTTGAGCTAGAAATTTTCTGAAAATGCACTTTTCTCCTCTCTCCAACAGGAGAGAAAGACAACAGCAAACTGGTTAATGACTTTGTATAAATATATATAGAAATGTCAAAAAGTGATAAGCACTTCCAATTTATTGCTCTGGCACTTGAACTGTGAAAATATTGAAGGAGAAGGAGGAGGAAAAGGAGAAGGAAATGGATTAGTGAATAGTGTGTTTATAGAGCTGCTGCCACCCAGTGTCAAGTGAAAGTATAAATACAATTAGAAAAGGCACCGAGATGGGAATTCAACCAAAGGCTTAGAAAAGGCAGTTTAAAACAGTAAAGTCCTTAAATAGATATGCCTAAAGGATCAAATACCACACTGCTAGGGTTGTACCTTCCCCTCTTTCAGTAAGGGTGCTGCTTATTTCATTGCAAAGCAAAGTTTGTCATCAGATAAGCATCATGATTCAAAGAGAGATAAGAGCATCAGGTTTTAGCCATGACCTGCTGACTTGTGTCACCAGTTCCAGTTTCTCACAGCCTGCCCTACTCCCTGGCTGGGGCAGTGGGATGTGGGGCGAGGCCCTGAGGTGATCCCTGTGCCCCTTAGGACTGATGCAGGCAATATAGGGCTGCACTTGCTCGCTGCAACTCTCACCTGGCACCTTCCCATTCCCTGGTCTGGCGGGGTTTGTGCCAGCAGGACAGGAGTTCCTGTTGTCATTTCCCCCTTGGCTCTGGCTAATAGAGGCCATGGATAGCAGATGCTCCTCTGTTCAGCAGTGTTGGAAGGCAGCCCTGGCTGATGGACACCACAGCTTGTTGCAGTTCTAGCTAATGGACACTCCAATGACTGGATGTTCTGGATAAGAGATGCTCGTGCTTCCTACAGCTCTTGCTGACAGAGGGTCCAGCACGTTTCTAGTCAGGAAACCCCAGCTAATTTCAGTTCCTGCTTCTTACAGCTCTGGCTCTGTCTTGCAGCTCCTGCACAGTTGTGATGAGAGATGGTGCTGCTGCTGCTCATTTCAGGTGATTTCAATTCCACTTGCTGAACACTCAGCTTCTTATAGCTTTGGCTTGTTTCAGTTTAAGGTGATTTCAGGTCCAGCTTGTTGAAACTCCAGCTTTTGTGTGGCAGTTCTGGCTTCCTACAGCTCCAGCTGATGGACACAGGCTTATTTTGATTTCCAGCTCATTCCAGCTCCACTTTGCTGAAGCTTCACCTCCAGCTACTGGCTGCTTGGAATAAGAGTTGCTCCTGCTTCTTCCAGTACCTGCTGATGGACATTTTCCAGCGTGTTACTGCTCAACTTATTTGAAGTCTTAGGTTACTTCAGCTCCTACTTCTTGAAAATCCAGCTCTACACAGCACATCTGGCCGCTGGCCAGAAAAAAAGTGAGAGCACTGGTGGAACAATGTGTTTGGCGGAGGGCACAGGTATTTCCATTGGGAAACCAAAGGCTCTCAAATCCAGACACCCACTGTCCTCCCATAAAGGCTGCCTTGGGCCTCCTGGGAATCAGGAGAAACCAGGGTCCGGGGTTCTAGTGACTTGTGCCCTCTATTTATTTAATGGAATATAAAAGCCAGGCCAGCACACCATCAACCCCGTGGATCTCATCACAAGCTCTTTGCCAACACTGGCTGCAAACATGTGCTCTGTATCCATGGGCAGGCCAGAGCAACATCATCTTTTCCAGCATAGTGCTGTCAATTCACTTGGATGCAGCAAGATAAAAGCTCTTTTTGGATGGCCTATAAGAGTTGTCGTCTCCTGCCCAAAGGCTTGTTTGGGTTTGGATTTGTTCTAGGCCAGTTCCTGCAGAAAATACAGTTCCATGCTTGCTGGCCAGCCAGGACTGGAGGCAGAGGGAGATGTGTGAATGGATGCCCACGTGTTCCCAGCTGGCAGCAAACACAAAGCCCAACCAGTGAGCAAGTGGCTGAGCAGAAACTGCAGGAGCCATGGCACATGATGGGTGCCTGATCAGTTCATGCATGAGCACGCAATAGTTTTATGCATGAACACCCCATGAAATTATGAACAGCATCCTATTATTTCACATGTGAATGCCCCAAAACTCCATGCATTAGTGCCCAATTAGCTTATGCATGAGTGCCCAATTCATTTATACCTTAGCATCCAATCACTTCATGCACAAGCACTCAATCCATTGCCACACAAGCCTCAAGACAGCTCACATGAGCACCCAATTAATTCATACCTGAGTGCTCAATTAGCTCACACATGAGCAGCTATTTCTCATGCGTGCCCCCTCAGCACATGCACGAGTGCTGTGCTGGGGAGAAATTGCAGGGTTCAGGTCACTGATGCCACATTCCCACCCTCTGGCACTTCTTGGTGCAGGTGCTTCTCCACTGAAAACTGGCTCTTTTCAGGAGCATCACAACTACATTCAAGGTCCCTCTGCCAGCCCAGAGGTGCACAAAGAGCCTTCCTCTTTCCCCAGAGCACTGAGGGATGGAGGAGCATGGTCTATCAGGGGTCAACACATCTGCCCAGCCCTAGGAAGAGGCAGAAGTGCCTTTCCCTGCCTGTGTACCCAACTCCTGACTTCACCTCTGAGAGTTCAGCACTGCCCCCCCCTCTGCCTGTGCTTTTTTCAAGGATTGTACCAGAGTCACACAATTTCTCACTATGGGGTAAAAGAAGGTTAGTTTTTCCTTACTAAAAAGCTTAGACTGAGCTACAGAGGGAAGCCACTTTTTCAAGGTTATTTGGTTGCAAATCTCTATCCACAAGCCTACACTGCTTTGTAAGAAAGTGAGGACATTTTCTCAAAATGCTTTGCTACCCAGTCACAAACCCACAGCTTTAAGAGAGAACTGATTGTAATTCTTAGCAAGGCATGAATTTCAATGGTCATCTATAAGAAAGCTATCCACAGAATAAAATCCTGAAAATAACAGGTCTTTTGCAGCAAACACATTTGTGTGAGTACATTATCAACTGGCTGCTCCAGTGCTGGGATAATGGGACTAGTATCATGGAATTATAAAGTAGGGAAGCCAAGCTGCTGGGATCACTGGCTGAGACCATCAGCCTGACCAAGAGATGCCACCTGTATGTAACATTGAAGCACTCCCATTCCTCCAGCAAGGAAAAATACAAGGTCTATCTCTATGTAGAAAGGTTGGAAGGACTCTGTTACATTACAGAAGATGTGCAACTCTAACTTCAAGCACGAAGTTTACAAGTACTTACGTGATAAGACATTTGAAGTGAAAACTAGCCCTGGGCTTCCAGAGGTGTAGCACAGAGCAGTGACAATCTCAGCTCAGCTACCCTTTTCCACTGTTCCTGAGCAAGGCAGCATGATGAGAGACCATCATTTGCCAAAGGGGACTCCTGGCTGAGAAACTGCAAATTTCAATTTACAAGACTGAAACTCCAAGGTCACTAGAAAACGTTCCTCATTGCTCATAAGAGCCACAATTGGTTTTAACTTCCCATACATCCGGAAACCAAAGAGCTCAGCCAACACAACACTTCATTGCCTACACAGTGAGATAGCAAAGCTGCGCAGTGATAATGACACTGCACGGACAGAAAGCTCACAGCTCTTCTACCACAGCTGACAGGGAAGGTTCCAGATGCCTGCTTTCCTGAGACTTCATTTTTCTAATACAAGAAGCTAATCAAACACTTGTATGTTACTCACTCTCCTTGCTAAGCCGTGCAGAGCTGTACCAAAC
>VZTE01000262.1:5859256-5865645 GCA_013397775.1 Eulacestoma nigropectus
AGTTGCTGTATCCCTGGTTCCAGTTTTGACTGGGGCCTGCAACACAAAGCTCAGACTTATTTTCATTCAAGCTAGTCCCTCACCTTCCAGCACTGCAGCAGTACAAGCTTACCTCCACCTCTCCCTCGAGCTCTTCCAACAAATCCTCCCCGACTCCCCCACTGCTGCTGCTGCTGGTACTGTTCCTTTGACATGGCTACTTTTATTTCACACTGGAAATGGAAAGTTAGAGTGAAATCCAATCTGCAAAGCTAACCCCCAAACATCACTCTTAAACTTACAGAATGCTAAGCAGAAGATAGGATTTGGTCACCCTGGTGCCCTCCCTGAAAAAAAAGGTGGATAGCTTACACTGTCTAACTTGAAAACAGTCGGGAGACACAGAAGAACCCATTCGGAAAAGAATGCTTGTCTCTTTGTATGCCTGTTTTCCCTTTGAACTAAACCCCTGAGGCCTACTCATTTGGGAAAAGTGAAATCAAACCTGAGTTTGGTCAATATGCCAAACTCAACTCAACTTTGTTCTGAAGCTTCCACCACGTATTTGTGCGGGTACCAGTCCAGCTACAATTTGAGTATTTGCTACCAGGTTGAATTTCAACCAGGTTTCTGAAAATAATGCAACTTCCAACAGAGAAGCCTAACCTCCCATTTCATTTCAGTTTTGGAAGCTCTCTAAGACAAACTGACATTTGCTTATAACAACAAAGACACACACAAAGATCCAGCTACCAGGAAAATCTAGTGCTGCCTGATACAGCAGATCAGTAGCACAGCACTCCGCCCACGCTGTTGGAGAATGTGGGAGCTGCACAATGAAAAGTGTGCTGGGGCCCAGCCCTCTCCCCACGGGGGTGCAGAACAAAACCTCAGCTGAAACCCCCTCAGCTCAGAAATTAAGGTAACAGTCACCTATATAAATAGGGCCCAATGCTTACATGTGGAAAATAATGCTTACAGATATTTGCAGATTATTATCCCCAAACAGATGCAACTGATAATGTAATTCCCTCTATTGTCATGGTTCAGTTTCTCTAGAAAAATATCCACCTACTTTACTAAGCCCAACATTGTGGTATTTCTTTTCCATTATTTTCTTCACTGGTTCCTCCTCCTTGAAAGTAATGAAGCAAAATCCACGCCTCTTGTTAGTTTTGTTGTCCATGGGGAGCTCTATCGATTCGACCTGGTGGAAGACAGTGATTTTACCTTTTATCCTGCCATTAATGTCACTCCAAAATCCTTCTAACAGATCGTATCTGTTAACTGAAATTATTTAGACTTGAATATGACAATATTGACCTGACTACAACTAGAGTCAAAGTTCTCTGTACCTATGGCACATGAGACTTCAGCCTAGGCAAAGAGTAGTTAAAGTCTTTAATCCAGAGTGAACTGTCAGTAAGTTTGTAAGATGGCAGATATTTAGAAACCAAATTCCCTGAAAAGAGTTATGATCTGAAGCTGGCACCATCTGAAAACTAACAGGGGAGCAGCAGCTGTAGCAAGCTCATACAAGACTAGCTTTTAAAAACTTCAGTGATACTTAGTTCATCTGCACCACCAAAAACTGGGGACAGAGAGACAGAGACTATACAGTTGCAGAGAACTTAGGCAGAACTGTCTCAATCTGTGCTATAGGAGATGAGCTGGGGTGGCTGAAGAGCATCTCATTCAACTGACCAAAGCACCATGCTCGAAACACTGCCTCCCTCTCTGACTTATCCCAGCTCCTCCTTCCATCAAACCAGTCTGTACAACTCAGAGCCTGTAACTCATACGCTAAAATTCTGACCACTAACATACATGGAACTACAAAGGCCATTAAGTTCACAGTAGCATCCATGCAGGCTGCATGGGGGGGATGCTTTTTATTAATAAATTTGTGAAGACAGAACAAGTTCCACAAGTACAAGCAGTTTGTTTTACCACATACCTCACCAAAACCTCCGAAATATTCCCGTATTTTCTCCTCAGGTGTGTCTGGAGATAATCCCCCAACAAAAATCTTTTTAACGGGTTCTTTTGTTTTCATGGCTTTAGCTCTTTTTGGATCAATGACCTTTCCATTCAGCTTGTGTTCTTTCTGGTCCATGACCTGAGGAAAATTAAAACACAGTCTTACACAGTTCAAGCTAAATGTTTCACTGATGTTTTGCGTAAGGCCATATTTGCTTCAATTTCAATACTTGGATTACACCAATAATCTGTTGCACAAAACCAAAGAGTTCTGTGATTTTTGATCACTATCCATTGACACAGACAGTTCTGACAACTGGAACCATTTATTACCCAGTAGAAGCAGGAGTGTAACATTTCTCAAAAAGTACTTAACTGACCCTCATCTCATCCTCAAACCTTATGAAGTAAAAAATATGTACTTTAGATATCATAAAGGTCAATGAAGATGAAAACTCTTCCGTGTGCTATATCCACAGCATTTTAAAAAATTTAACAGCTAATTTTTGCCTGGATAGAGCCCAAACGTATCAAAGCTATTGGCTCTACTCTAGGGGTTCATGTTACAGCTCTGCAATGCAAAGACTTAAAGTTCTTTGCAAATGCGACTTTCACAGCAGTAGGCAGCAGACATTTATACACTGTACTTTTCAAGTGCCCAAGTCCAATGGCTTTCACAACCTCTAAGTGCCCAAATCCATACCTCAAGAATTACTGCTAGTCCTGGACACTGCACCATGAGTAACATGGTTCATAAAAGAAAGTATTTCAATAAGCACCTTAAACACACTGCACCCCTCAATCATCTTTACCAGAAGATGTACAAAGAATAATGCCTACAGTCATCCTAGCAAGTGCTTTATCTCCGATACCTAAATCTGAACATCTGATACCTAACTTTGAACATGTTTCATTACATTAATCCCACCTTATCTACGCTCTCCGATTCTTTGAAAAGTACAAAGCCAAAGCCTCTCGATCGCCCAGTGATGGGGTCTAACTTCAGAGTGCAGTCTACAACTTCCCCAAACTTAGAGAAGTAGTCCTTCAGATCTTTCTTCGTCGTGTCCCAGCTAAGGCCACCGATGAACATTTTCCTGTTAAGACAAGATGGGCACTCTGTAAATGTGTGTTACCCAACATCCTGCAATGCCGAGCTTTATTTATTTATTTATTTAATCAGCTCAATTACCTAATGCATGGACTGGCAGTGTTTTATCAGGCATATCACTACACACACAGGCCTGCACTTTCTGACAACTTGCTTAAATGATTCTGGTCAGGACAGATAAAGACTTCCATGTACACAAACGTTTTTCACCATCTTCTCCTGCAGCTGCTTACTCTGCTGTCCCAAGAAACTACCAACATTAACAAAACGGTATTTTACTACTTCCTTACATCCCCACCACTACTGACCCACCACAGGCTTAATTCCATTTAGTTATCTGTGGAGACTCCACACAACTGCTCATGAAACACACAAAGGCAGATTAGACTTGAAAGGAAGCGTGGTTAAAACAGAAGCATTTATCTACCAGTCTAGACTGGACATATGCCCAAATTAGTAAACTAAAATAAATAAAGTTTAGTCAAGTTCCCTTCTCCAGAAAGCAGTAAAGAAAAAGCAAAGTATTGGATGGTCAGAAGTTACCTTTCTTCACAAAAACTTGATATAAACACCTGGTATAATCCAATATAATCAAGAAAATGTCTTTTCAATATTTCTATAGCACCAGTGTGGCTGGGCAGATGTGTATAGCACATAATTCATGACTTGTATTTTCAAAACCACACTGGAAGCTTAGAATCAAATCATAACCATCCCACTATGTTAGTAAGGCATAAAAAAAAAAAAATTAAGAAAAGATGAAGTATTAAACCAGTATACACACAAATCAAACACTCCAAGTTATTAGGCATAGGGCTTAGGCACTCATTCAAAAGAGGATTTGATTTGAGATGATCTCTTCTAATACTGATAAAGAAGATTTTACAGTGAGCTCTAACCAAGAAATATTATTCATTATGATCTATAAAAGCACTTTCTACAAAGCTTTGCACATTTTCACTCTCCCAACTTATTCCACAATCAGACACAGTTATCAGAAAACCTGAAAAACCACTGTATCATGTTTCCAACCCTTCCACTTCCCACACACAACTATTCCTGCCAATCATGTAAAATAGCATTGTACCTTCACAACGCAAACTCTCTCGAATCAAAAGCTGCTCCTGTAAACTAACTGTTGAATAAGCTGTGCTCTCACAGAATTAACAAGAGCATTCAGTTTCTGACAAACATATCCATACAGATGAGGGGGTTCAGGAGCTTCAGATGTTTTTGTAACAAGCCTCGAAATTTGTGAAGGAGCACCAGTTCCCCATCCCTTTATCCATTTTTCTCACTAGTTCCAGATCTCTCTTCAACAAAGTACCAACAGCCCTTTCTCTCAGGTGTGACTTCTTATTTGCTTCATGGAAGAAATGGTCCACCCTGGTAAACCAGCAGCCGCATACCAGCACGGAGAGTATATCAAAGGATGCTTGCTGCCCTTTGTTCACCCATCATTAAGGTCCTTGGTTTGTTTGCAGTTCTGTGGAGGGTTTCTTAAGCATCCAAGGAGAAGACACAGAGGATGCAGCATCGTGTTTCTGACACATGGGGGGTAGTGATGCCCTAGCAGTTACTATTGAACTCACACTTGCTACACAAACCACCTGTCTCAATATTAACATACAAACCCTGCTTTGTATCACTAATGAGAGACAGACCAAGAACACGAGCTTGAAACCACCAGCCTCTGAAGGGTTTTCATCCCTCCACGCAGTTACTGCACCTTTGAGTCCAGTCACAGAGCAGCAAACCACGGCTGCTTCAGTCTGCCCCTACATAAACTACTGCTCCAAGGCAAAACTGAGTTCAGGTCAAGGCTACACCACAAACAATTCAGGAGCAGCGTCACAGTGCTGCCAAAAGCTTGTAAAATACATACACTATTCCTAGCCCACAGTCTGGCTGGTCTAAGTCACTTCAGCACATACAGTTTCCCAAAATAAGTTACCAGAAGTGCACTGGGAAAGCTTTCAAACTTCAGACTTAGCTAAACAAGGTATCACAGATATGCTGTTTTCCCTTTACTACCAAAAATGTTGTCGAAACACTTTGTTTCCTGCACAGCATTAAGAACTGACAGTTCAAATAAAAAGACTGAACTAGACTACAAGTCAATGTGTGATACATGTAATCACTGCCCAACGTCCCTGCACCACTTAGAGACAACTCTTTCTAGGCTGTGCTGGCTCAAAAGAACCTGAGCTTGTCCCTGAAAACCCTTTAACTGGTGTGTATTCAAGGGCAAGAAATAAAACAAGCAGGCAAACTCCAAAGATATTTAAAACCATTAAGAGCAGGTGAAAACTAACAAAACCATCCTAATTTTTTGCTAATCCCAGCAAAACACTCAATAAAAGGTTCCTGTTCTTTCTGCCTGCAACATCTCAAATTATTAACATCTCTCTCAGCAACATCCCAGGTTATTACAGAACAAGGAAGACATTCCAGAAGGTTTTGCAGCAGGTATCTGCAGGACACAGTAGCTAGTGCTCCTTTATCCAGGTTATTTTCTGCCTTGACCAAAACCAGACCTGCAGCTCGAGTTTCTCACGGGCCCGACAGGAGACAGCAGAGCGCACCAGCCTGTCCTGTCACTGGATTTATTACATAAAAGTTTCACCGGCAATACGGAAGTGACACTGCCCCAGGCAGAGACTCTCTGAAGAATAAAAGCTGTGTTTATCCTCCATAAAACAGAATAATAGAATATGCTGAGTGGGAAGGGAACCTATCAGAATCAAGTCCAACTCCCAGCCCTGCACAGGACACCCCAAGAGTCACACCACGTGCCTGAGAGCATTGTCCAAATGCTTCTTGAACTCTGCCAGGCTTGTCCTGTAACCAGTTCCCTGTGGAGCCTGTTGCACTGCCCAACCACCCTCCGGGTGAAAAACCTTTTCCTTATACCTAACCAGAACCTCCCCCGACTCAGCTTCCTGCCTTTTCGACTCCTACTTCCCGAGTTCGGACACCACATAACATAATCCTCCCCACAGCAAGTTCCGTGAGAAGCAGAGGGACGCCTTAGGCTGGGAAGAAGTCCCGGTGCCTCACGCCTCTCACTGACACTCAGCTGACACACCGTAATGTTTGCAGCACGGGGCAATGCTGTGACTGCAACCAGAGCATTCGGCTACACCGAGTTACTGTCTTAACGCACGCACCGCACTTAAACTCATAGAAATGACATCCTTAAAAACAGAAAAAGTAAAAGGGGTCTGTAGCTCGGCGCACATCACACCATTTGTACACCGCGGGACCAGACACCGCCCCCGCCGCCCGGCCCGGCCCGGCCCGGCCCGTGACGTCGCCG
>VZTE01000262.1:5872160-5902227 GCA_013397775.1 Eulacestoma nigropectus
CGCCGCCGCGCGTCCGCGGTGCGCCCCACGTGCCGCCGCCGCCGCCGCCATGGGCGTGCTGCCGGTGCCGGCGGAGGTGCGCGCCATCCTGCTGGACATCGAGGGCACCACCACCCCCATCGCCTTCGTCCAGGTGAGACCCGGTGGCCGCCGGCACCGCGGGAGGCTCCGGTAGCATCGCCGCTCCTATCGTGACCCCCAGCCCTGGCGTCGCGGGGGGCTCCCATAGCATCCCCGTTCGTACCGTGACTCCCGGCCCTGGCGGCTCGCCGCGGGGCAGGCCCGAGGTGCTGCCGGGAGCGAAAGCTGTGACCCATTTTCTGCGTTTTTCCGAATAGTGCTCACGAGGAAATACGCCTTGTCTTGCCGATCGGCCGCCCCCCGTGGTGGGCTGGGGAGCAGGTCACTATCGCTGAGATTCGGGGCAGGTCAGGGATTTTTTTCATGGATATAGGGCAGTTGGAGTGCTCGCAGCCTCATCCGGGAAAAGCCCTCGAGCATGGCTGTTCCTTTGATGGCTGGAGCTGCGGCACCCCACCCGGGTCTGCAGAGAGCCTCAAGTGCGATCTCTTTGAAGTACGATGCTTCTTTGCCTTCATTTCAGTAACTAACAATTTGCAGTAGTCGGTAATTCTGGGGCTTATCCGCTGCCTTTTCCCTTCGGGAGGGTGGTACAGCCAAATGCCCCCAGTGTGCCGGAGGAGCGTGTCCAGCACTGCGGGAGGGCAGCGCAGGGGCCACACCGAGCGTACGCGACAGGGACTCTAGCGGCAGCGAAGGTACGAGTGGCTTCCCTTGCCTAGGAAAAGGCTTGAGACTGCTGGAAATGCTGGTTTAGGTGCAGAAGCGAGGGGACTGGGAAGTCTGCGAGTCCTGCGCGCTTGGAGAACCGCAAATCTTAATAGCCGCGGGTCCCTCCTCTCCGGGAGGCTTTGGTTCGCAGGAGGGAGCGGCTTGCTGAGACAGCGAACGGATGTATCCCTTCTCCTGCCTGTAATTAACTGGATTTCTCCATGAGACATTATAGCTTGTGGTAGATTTTTTTAGCCAGTAGCTTAAAAAGGTGCTTTTTGACCCACATGGCAGGTGAAGGCTCCTGCCAGGCTTTCTAGAGGTTTCTGCTAACACAGTTTAACAGATGAACAGCATGACCTACATCTTTCCTGTCCATGTTCTTCCAGTGCTCTTGAAGAAACTTCAGGCCTAGATGGCATTACAGCTGCCTCCCTCCCCTCAGTATCTTTCAATTTGAACAGTTTGGACAGCTCAGGTTTCTTCCTAAACATCTAGCAGAGCAACGAAGTTGTTTATGTCCACCTTGAAGCCGTTTTGCAGTTGTGCAAACAACATGCCATGCACCTGAGACTTCGGGTTTCCACCCAAAGTCCTTCTGTTGCAGGGAGGCCAAAGGAGTTTTGGTTCTCAATAAAATTCAGTTTGATGGAAATCCTGAAAATGCTGTGAACAAGTTATTTCATTTGGTCTTTCAGTTAACCTCTACTTGCCTTTGAAAGGTCCACTGCTGGTTCGGCAGACACTTTATTCTTTAATAGTAAACAATTTTATTTAATCCTTTCTCTAATGTTAGAACTACTGAATATGCAAAGAAATAGAATGAGTCAGTTTCTGGATGTATTAAGAAAAGATACCAGAAAAGAGAGTACTTGGTGACCATCATTTAGAGGTCAGCAAGTTTTCTCATTTGCTGGGTCCACCCTGGCAGAGTGGAAGTAGATGGCTGGGGAAGAGATGTAATTAGATAAACTGCATCCCATGGGATTTGCTAGATCTCCTGTAAAAGAGCATATTATCACTGAACTTTGGGACAGCTTGCATGGACATTAAGAGGAAGATGGACTCTGGTCGCTTGAAATCCTACAAGCGCTAATTACAGTGAGCTGCATGGCTGGCTGCTGCTGGTAAAAATACTTCCCTTTCTATGCTGAGTTTGACATTGCTGTAAGCAGTTCTGAAGGCTTAGGAGGGCTGTCAGGCTGTGTTTGCTGGAGGATGTTTCTCCATCCTGCCAAGCTGTGTTGGGGGTGGACAATGCTGAGGAACCTGACCGTTCCCTCAGCACCCACAGGAGGTAGGCAGAGTGATGGGAGCCGTGCACAGGCAGGCTCATATCTCTGTTCTCCAAGGGAGAGAGAAGTGGGTGAACTTTTAAGGGTCCCAGTTAAACCTATTCAAGATGTTGCAGCTGTCAGCTTTTGCTGAAAGCTGAAGTGGTGGAGATGGAGGTGTTTCTTTGCAGGACACAAGGAGTCTTTCCTCCACACAGACTCATGGCCTAGTAAACTTAGTACATCACTGATTGCATCACTCCTGATATCCATAAACCATTTGTCCTACTGGCTGTCCACTATTGGAGCTATCACGTGGTTGTCCCCTCTTAGTTCACAGACCAATGCATTTGCCAATGGAACAAGACTTTTACCCTTTTAAAATCCCCCAATCACAGAATTCACTGATCTTTCAGAGCCTGTTTGGAAGTTTGTCTTAGCCAGCACAAGAGTACGAAACACTGCTATTGGAAAACAGCTGGGATCTTTTGACATCTGAGTTGTAAAGGAGGTTAAATCAAGGCAGCAGGTCAGCTGCATTTCCCAGTGGATTCTCTTTAATTTCCTCCATGATTTAAAAGGTAGTTTGAAAGTAAAGGAAATGAGAGAGTAACTGGGGGCATTACAAGGCTTTTGATTTCCGTAGACAAATTTGTGGTATTTTTTTAGGCAATTTGCATTGTTTTTAAAATATACTACATGGATAACACAGTATTAGAGCAATAGAAAATCCTGCAGTTCTGCCACCACATCACACCCTCAGGACCACTGCTTTCCTAATTCAGTAACAAGCTAATGATGACATACAACAAGGAACAAGATACTATGGTCCATTTTTTGAGGAGAGGTGAGTTCAGGTTAGTTTTTTACCAGTTAAGAAAAGCTCAGTTCTCTACCCGAAGGAAGGAGTTCCCTGCCCTTCTCCTTGACCTGAGGCTTTTCCTGCATCTGGTGACGCACAGTGGCTGCTTGTGGCTTCTGACTCGTGAAACACCACTAATGAGAGCAATTTGTAATTATTTCTAGTTGCCCTTGGGATCTCTGTGAAGGTTTGTGATTTTCCTGTGGCACTTTTCCCAAACCCCATTCCAGTTCATTTGCAAGACTGTCCTCTGGAGTTCGTTGTCACCGGATCAGGCTTTTAATTTTAAAAGGTCCTCTAGCTTTGGCGAGAGGTTGAGACGTGTTTTCAGAATGACCTTTGCTAGGACAAGTGCCCCATCAAAAATACAGCGGCATAACTTGTGAGAGTACTCAGTTCAGAGTACATACATTGTCAGCCTTGTATTCCTCAGCTGGTGGGAATCTGCTTCTCCCTGCAGATGGGATTGCTGGCTACGTCAAAAACGTCTCACATGGGCCATTTGAGACATTTTTTGGCAAGCCCAGGAAGAGTTATCACCCACCTTTCCATCACAGGCTTTAAAGGTTTCAGCTATGTAAACATTTGTGTAAAAAAATCCACCTGCAGTGGTCTTGGCCTGAGGGTGGCTCAGTCCTGTGACCAGGCAGACACCTTTGTCAGGAAGTTTCACCAGCTGCAGCACTGCAGGGGAAGCTTAAGTTGGGAAAATAACTGTACACGGCAGCATGTGCGAACGGTTCCTTTAAAAGCCAGTCAGCCTTACCTCTGCCAGGTTAAAGGAGCAGCCTGTTTTTCTGCCAGGAGACCTTGTTCCCTTACATCAAAGACAACGTGAAGGAGTATCTGCGTGCTCACTGGGAAGAGGAGGAGTGCCAGCGGGATGTTGGACTTCTGAGGAAACAGGTTAAGTAACAGAGTTATTCTGTGTCTCTGGATTTTCATAGCATGCCTGAGGCTTCAAGTCACTCGGACTGTCCTGGTTACCCAGCATTTGTCCCTATCTCTTTGCCCCCGCCCATGGAGGCCGGTTGCCTTGATGGTTAGATTCTCCCCCATCCAAAGCCTGGGGTTGTGCTTGGCAGGCAGCATCCTTCCCTCATCCTTCCCTTGGTCTTCACAGCCCCTGGGCAGCTGTTGAGCCAAGACTTTCCAGCTTTTTGCCTGCACTGTGCCCTTCTATTGTTGAATCCAAACCTCTTTTGGGAAGCAGCACGGGGATGGCAGAGCACTTGTCCCACATAGGGCAGTGGATGCTGCCTCTGTACAGGGACACAGCATCAATTTGAGACCTGTGGCTGAAGCCAACAGATGCATTTGCTTCTTTGCCTTAATTTCAGTTATTAAATACTTAAGCAAACATAGTTCTCATTGGAGTATTTACAATACAGCTACAGTAATGCTGATTGTTTGGTTTGGAAAGTACAATCCAAGCAAGTATTTCTAAACACAACTGAAGTCTCAATTTCCCATTGAGAAAAGCATTCAAACAACGTTGTAACCCCTCACGTGAAGAGCAGTTCAAGCAGTGTTTTGCACAGGGGTGCATGGAGGCAGGTGTTAGACCACTTTCCCTACATTAGAGGTGATGAAACTGCCTCTTCCCTCCCCTCTTGTTATCGTGGATGATTGCACAGAATCACAGAACATTCGGGGTTGGAAGGGACCCACAAGGATCATCAAGCCCAACTCTTTAGCGAATGGCCCATACAGGGATCAAACCCACAGCCTTGGCATTGTTAACACCATGCTCTAACACCACTTTTCAGGCTCAGGAGGACTCCGGCCTGGACGGGGCCGTGCCGATCCCTTTGGAGAGCGGCAGCGGGGAAGAGGAGCTGGAGCGCGTCATCCAGGCAGTCGTAGACAACGTGCACTGGCAGATGTCCCTGGACAGGAAGACCACGGCACTGAAGCAGCTGCAGGGCCACATGTGGAGGGCAGCCTATGCCACCGGGCACGTCAAAGGAGAGTGAGTAATTGTGTGAGTAGTTCTGTGCCCCCTCCTGGGGGGCAGGTAGGCGGGGCATCTTTCCTAAAAGTTTATCAGCAGAACAGCTGCATAAGCTGTTCCTGGGAACAGCCCCGCTTACAAATACAAATAGGATCACTAGCTCAGCAGACAAGCCAATATTTGAGAGATTTTTTGGTAAACCAAGAGTCTAAGGCACAAGTATGAGCTTCTTAGAGTTCTCCGTCTTGCATTTTTTATCCCGAAATTGCACTCATATTTTGGAAGAACTATAAACAAGCCAGGGTTGCAGGGTCAGACCTTTTCAGTTGTTTCCTCCTGCTTTGTCTTTTACCTGTGTGTTTCCTGCCTTTCCATTTCTTTTTGTCTTCAGGTTCTGCTTTATGTTTCAGCCACAACACAGGAGTGTGTAAGTAGGGACAACTGGAGTTAAGCCTGAACTTATTTAGGTTAAGAGATACTTGGTTAAACCATGCATTTCAGGTTTCTAAGTAAGTAAAACAAGCCCATAAATTCACAAAGTGTTTTGTCAAATGAGGAAGGAGGAAGAAGAGAATGAGCTCACAGAAAAATGTAAACATCCACCAGAGAAAGTAAAGCTCACAGAAAAATATAAACATCCACCAGAGAAAGTAACAAAACCCAAAAACAAGTGGAGAGACAGATATCCTGTTGGTTTTGGTTTTGAAAACAGGGCTAAATTGTCTTACAGTGACCTAAAAACCATGGAGAAAGCTGCCTGCTTGGCTGCATCCAAGGAGTGAGATCTCTAAAATCTCCTTGCCCAGCTCTGCATCACCTGCTGCTGAAATAGACTCCCTGGTTCCAGGAGCCCTGAGCAGACTGAAAATGAAGTCCCCTTGCACACTAATGGGACAAAACTAATTGTCACGGTGCCTGGCTAATGATGTCCCTCTAGGTACCTCTGGGTTTGCCCTTACCTGCTGCCCTGTTTTGCTCCAGAATCTTTGAGGACGTGGTTCCAGCCATCCGGAAGTGGCGGGAAGCAGGGATGAAGGTCTATATCTACTCTTCAGGCAGCGTTGAAGCTCAGAAGCTTTTGTTCGGATACTCTACAGAAGGTGATATCCTAGAGGTAGATAACCTTACCACCTTCCTTACGGCTTCTCCCCCTGCAGAGCACTCCCCTCCCTCAACCACCCTTGCTGTAACACTTGTGAATGAATTCTGGGACAGGAAGGTGGGGCAGTGGGTTTGACCCATGGGAATTAAACCCAAGCAGTTGACTGTGAGAGCATGGCTGCACCAACCCCTCATTACTGTGGCAGAAAGCGAGGGAGGGAGGGAGGTTTATCCCTGCTCTTCAGATGGCACTCAGCAATGGCCTGTGCTTCTCTCTCTCTTTCAGCTCTTTGATGGCCACTTTGATACCAAAATAGGCCCCAAGGTAGAAAGTGAGAGCTACAGGAGGATTGCCGCCAGTATTGGGTGCGCCACCAACAACATCCTCTTCCTGACGGATGTCCCTCGAGGTACGTGACCTGCCAGTCCTACTGGCTCTCACCTGTGCAGGGGAGGCAGGTGCTCTTCAAAGTGTGCTGCTGACTTCTCACAAGCACCCCAGAAATGTTGCAGACCACTTTGCTTCAGCACGTTCCCTCTAGTTGTTGCCATCCTCCTTCCTTAGACACCCGGGCTTGCATACAGCAGCGAGATGTCCGTGTGCAGCGCTGCAATGAGGGAAAATAGGTCAAGTAGAAAACCTGCCTTTGCACCAGCCAGGAAGGAGAGACTGCTGAAGCAGAGCTGAAGCACGCCCCATTTACAAACAGGGTCAGTGATTTGGCCCGTGCTCAGGGGAAATGATGGTGTTTGCTGTGTTGCTACATGGCTGGTTCTTTGTGCCACTCACGGTCAGGCTGTGTTCAGCAGCAGGAAAACATTGCTTCAGGTTGCCAAGACTTGACTCCTGGAAAGCCAGGCTTGAGAAACTAATTTAATTTCCTGCCTTTGCTGGAAACATCTTTCTGGCAGAAATGGCGCTGAGTCTCAGTCTAAGCCAGCTCAGTCCCCCAGAGTTAGTCCTTACCTCCTCCCCAGCCTTGGCAGCAGAGCTGGTGGGAGATTGTAGTTACCTCCTTTTCCTTGGATCATCTTGGAGTGGCCTTTTGTGCTCAAGGAGCAAAAAGAAGCTTGTGAGAAGTGACTGGGGGAGGGGGCTGTTTGACTCACAAATGCCATAGCCTGACCACAGCCTCATGACAGGAATGGAGCTGATGGAGCAGGAATGGAGCTGATGGTGTGTGCTGCCTGCAAGGTGCCTTGGACAGCCATCAGCTGGCAGAGGGGAGGGGCTGGTGAGGCAGCCAGCTCCTGTCCATTCCTGCAGCTACAGGAACAGCAGGTCTGCCAGGAGCGGGTTCCTCTCTGGAGCCCTGCCACGTGCAAATGCTGCTTTCTCAGTCTCAGCCTTTAAAAGCACTCGAGTGTTTTGGGGCATCCTCAAGCCTTAAGGACCCTGATGTGAAGAGGTCAGTAAGCAGCTCTCATCTCCACTCTCCCCACTCTGTTTCAGAAGCCAACGCGGCCGAGGAGGCGGATACTCACGTGGCTGTGGTGATCAGACCAGGCAACGCAGGACTGACAGACGATGAGAAATCCTATTACAGCCTCATCTCGTCTTTCACTGAACTTTTCCTGCCTTCCTCCACCTAAGGAAAGCGGTGCACGCACAAAAGACTGTGCTTCACCTAATTGTCCTTGTGAAATGTTAGGTAATTTTGTCCATAATCAGAATTTCAAACCAAATCCACATTATGTCTTGGGCCTCATGCAGGCAGGTATGGATGGAAAGTATGGTGTGGGGTCCCTTGGGCAGTAGGACAGAGGCCTGCTGCCATCTGGAGCTGGGAAAAGGGCAAGGAGCAGCACCATGAGCCCTGCTGTTCCTCCCCTTTCCCGGCTAGCAGTTAGCCAAGGGAATGCTTCCTTCAGACTCATCCCCTGAAATCTGGTGCTGAGATGCCCCACCATGAGCTCTGTCATTTTTAGAAGCAGTCTGCGAACAAGGTTTATGTGCCCCTGTCCCAGATGGAGCGCTGGGGACCACGGGGGGATATGTGAGCATCTCCCTGCAGATGGGATTGCTGGCTAAGTCAAAAACATTCAGAGTTAGGATTCCCAAAGGAAAATGCCAGTTGTGGGCTATAATACAGTAGGTTTGGGCTGCTACAGAAAAAGCCAGCCCTTGCTGCAGGCAAGCTCTTTAGACAAGGAACAATGTGTATCTTCACTGTGTCTGCAGCAGCTCAGGTACAAAACAGTACAACTTGCATATGGGAGCTGCTTAGAGCTCCACAGCCAGCCTGCCCAGAATGAAGCCGAGTATATATAAATACAGCTTTAAAAATTACATTCTGGACACACTTCACTGCTGCATCATGGTGCTGGGCTATGGGATACAACTGGCTGAACCCTAAAGTCAGCTTGACAGCTTTTCTGAACTATCTCAGCACTGATCCATGGAGCTCCTCCTCAAGCCAACATCACCCAGTCCCACGTTCATAGCACTGGTCAGCTGTGAGCAAACCTTGACAAACTGCTCCTGAGGGCAGACATCCTGCTGCATTTGATGAGAATTAAACCCCTGACCTTTTCACCTTACCTAAATGTGCCAATGTAGATCAGATGGTCATGGAGCTTTCCCTAACGTAGTAAATAAAAACACAACTTTGCTTCCATTGTGTTCACTCCATCACAGCATTTAGCCTTCCTGTCTTAGCACCAGTGATCCCAGCACCTAAAAGGCAAATTTTATTATTTCTAAACCTGTGAACACTGTTTTCCTGCTTTCACCTTCCCCAGTCCTTTCTTTAAGGCAGCAGCCTTGTCCTGCCAAGGAAGCTGTACTACCTCCCTGAGCATTTTAGGATTTCAGTTGTGGCTCAGTGCAGGAGTGAGAGCCACAGGTAGGTTACATCTGGTAGTAGTGGAGGCAGAGGCAGTCTGAAACCCCTGCCTGAGATCTCCGCTTCCCCATTCCCTGCTGCTGGCACTTCATGCACTTCTTGCCCTCACATCCAGCCAGAATATAATATGTGCATGCTGCCTTCCTGAGCTCTGATCTACACCTACAGCTGTCCCTGTTGAGGGAGGCTGATGGGTAAAGAACAAGGAAGAGACAGGCACTTGGGGAGGAAACCACGTTGTGCCAGCATGGCCCTTCTAAAAATTTAATAGTAGCAGGTCAGGCTGTGGGGCAGCTAGTCCAGATGCCTTTCTGGGCTGTGCAGTGAGTGTGATCCTGCTCCTAGAAAGAGCCTGCTAATTAGTGCTGTTACAGTAAGTATATCTGCATGGCTGAATGGTCCCTGGCTTCCTTAAGTGATAATGTTAATCATTACACTGTAAATAAAT
The DNA here is from genome assembly GCA_013397775.1 of Eulacestoma nigropectus. Lineage (NCBI taxonomy): Eukaryota > Metazoa > Chordata > Aves > Passeriformes > Eulacestoma > Eulacestoma nigropectus. The sequence continues at coordinate 5,881,438 of VZTE01000262.1, forward strand.
ACTCACCTTTTGTTTTGACTTTGCCATCAGAAAGCTATGCTTGGGGTAGGGACAAAAATAAAGCTCACTTTCTCCATAAAAGCACTTTATTTAGTGGTCATGTTTCAGTGTATATCAGTTGTTTAGTTGTACTGAAATGTGGTGTTAGAAATACTCTAAGAAATGTACGGAGTTATCACTAAAAACCTGAAGTTCGGTTTGGGTTGCATATAGGAAAAGGAGCAAAAGGGAAAAAAAACCAACCACATCATCTTTTTTTTTTCTTTTGATAAAATTACAAAATCGAAAATAATAAACTGAAAGTATTAATTAATTAGGGAAAAAAGTCACAGTGGACTATTTACAGTAAAACACCCTTACAACAAATTGCTATTTTGTGCTCCATATGGATTTAGTGTGTGCCAGTGCAAGAGGATCCCCACCTGCATGTTCTCCAGACTGTCCCCTCCTGTCCTTGCCCTCCCTGGATGAGCCTCTGGGGAGCTGGCACCTCACACTGCTGTGTCCTTGGCCACTCTCAGCACATCTTTCCAGGAAAGCTTTCCACTAATGACACTGCTACAAGGAGGAAGCCTTCAGCATTCCACAACAGAGGGTCCTCTGTTGGCCAAAAATGCTCTGGATTTGTAACAGCTGCCTGAGAACAAATTTTGGTGCACAGAAAATAAAGGGCTGGCTGAAAGCTTTCTACTTAATATACAGTTTGTCTCAACTGTTTCTCCTCTCAGGAGAGGCCTGTGACCTTTGCAGAAGACTGAATGCCCTTTTGCCTTTTCCCTCTCTGTCAGAAATGCCACAGAGCAGTACTAGTTCCCCTTCAAGTGCCTTTTCCTACCATTTTAATTTCTGCTTGTCTTCCTGCAGCTCAGACAAGATGCAAACGTAAGCTGAGCCTGATTTGTGGAGGAAAATAGGAGCCATGTTCATGGGAGGCAACTCTCATCACTCCCCTGCCCAGCCAATACAGCAGCCTTTCCAAAATCAGGTTTTCAAATGGGCTTTGAGCTCCTGCTTCTCTGAAAACAGACCATCTATTTGAAAACCTCCCTTTAGGGAGGGAGAAGCCCTTCTGGTTCTGCTGTTCCCTTCTCGCACCTCCAGCCCTCAGACAGATCACTCAGCCCCTGGGGCAGAACTCCCTCCTGGCACACTGGAAGCCCATTTAAACCTGGGGCAGACTCCACTCAGGACAACTGGCCACACTGAAGGGCCCAGAGCCCAGCCCAGCATGTCTGAAGTTTGGCTTGCACAAGGAGCAAAACCAAACCCTGTGCCCAGAACCACTGGTACTGTTCCTGTGGCAGACGAGCCTGGTGTCTCTTAACACAATGTTTCCCCCTCAGGGAACATAAAAAAAAAAATTTTGAAAAGCTTTTGAAATACTATACACTATGTGTGGTGGAAGCACTACAAACTCGGGAAGAGCAGCCTTTTCTGGGTCATCTTCAGAGCACACAGACATTCTCATCTTAAATTCAGCACCTCACTCCCACCAGTCTAGTCTCCACTGGGAAGGCCAGCACAGCACCCCACTGTGTCACCCCCTCTGGCCTGGGGATGATCTGCCTGGCCACAAGGCAGCATCAGTCAAGTCTCACTTCCTGACCACAGCACAGTTCCTTCCAAACCCAGATTTACCATCGGCTGCTTTCCAGGCTGGAAGAAATGCCTGCCTGCTTGCCATAACGGCCAGTCTGCTGGGGTCTTCCACGTCTGATTCCAGGTTCTGAAGAAACAGCTGCTCTTGCTCACCCTACGAAGTTCCCGCAGTTGGCAGCAAAGAACACAACCCCAGAAACACACGAAAGATGCAGTCTGGTGACTCGGGAACCGGTGACTCCTGAAGACTCTTGGTGCCCGAAGAAGTCTGCTTCCTTCACCACCTCCTCTGCAGGGTGGGCTGAGCAGGACCTGTCTCAGAGGGGCATCGCAAGGACAGGCTGCTGGATGTTTTGAACAGGAGTGTGACAGAGCCACTCCAAAAGAGTCACTGGTGGCACAAACTAAGCAGCTTGTGCTCTCTCGTGCTGCCGCTGAGATGGATCCACTCCTCTTCCGGCAGACACCTCTGTTTGTTTGGCTCTTTAGCCACCCTCAGAGCCCTTTGGCAATACCATCATGATTGCACATGAAAACAAACTCATAAAAAAAGAGTAAATGAGGTCATGTTTCACCCATGAAACCACACCTGCCCCCCTCCCCCCCTGCCAGAGGACAGGCTACACCTGATCTGTCTGGTACTCGGAGGCTTCTGATAAGCTTTCGGAAAAGCTCAGGAAGTTTTCCTGGTACTCAGAACAAATGATCTCAAATCTGTAATGCCTGAACTCCACTGCAAAGGTGCCAAAATAGCACAGGAAGCACATCACCAGGCCCCACTGGATCCTGGAAGCATGCATGTGAATGCCCTGGGCCATAAGGATGAAATCTGGAAGAGGAAAGTCAAGGAGAACAAGTGGGAGCAGAGACACAAACCAGTTTGAAAGCCAACAGGGAAGAAAATCTGACCAAAGTCACTTGGATAAGTCAACCCATCCAGCCATCATGAGGAGAGTGTGAATGTGATGCCAGAGACGAAAGGGATGTCAGGTGTCCAATGATGCCCATGGAGCACAGCAGCCCTCCTATATGGACCAGGGCTTCCTGATCCCAGATCAGGGTGATAAACATTTACAGAGGGAAACTCAGGTGCAGAGAAGTCAGTGATTTGCTTGAGCATCCAGTTAGCCAAGGACAGAGCCAGCAACTGGGGATCTGGCTGGGGGCCCCTACCTGCCAGGAGCTTCCCAGTGGGAACTGGATGAGATCACTGCACCGCAGGCAATGGGAACACCTTTCAAATCCACACTGTGAAACCTTTCCTTCTATTTAGATCTCCTGCAAAATCGTCCCTTTCTGTGAACTCTGGAAGCATCACTCTACACAGTAAGGCACTGAAGTAGGATTGTGCCATGAAGACAAACTGAGTAGCATTCCTAAATGCTTTGAGATCCTAGGACAGGTGTGAGAAGAGCTGCTGCAGAACACACACGATAACCTGGCTTCCCGGGGAGCAAGACAAAAGGATACAGAGCACCACACAGAGGGTGATGCTGGCTGAGAGAGCCACTCGTGGAATCCCAGCTTTCCGCCCCTCATTCTTCAGGTTGATCTTGAGGGTAAGGGCAGACTGGATCCAGCACGCCAATGTCCCGAAGCCAAAGGTCAGCGATGTGCCCACGTTGTGGATCTCCTCATCATTGGAAAGCTAGGAACAAACAAAACTGTGATTGCCTGGCCACAACAGGAATTACCTGATAGCTAACTGGCTTGCTGCTGAGGTGGGGTAGGGGAGAGTGGGGATCACTGGGGTGTGAGACAGAGACGCTCTATCATTTCTTCTGGCAGAGGTGTAAGGTGTAACATAACCAAGGTGAGCTGACAGCTGTCAGAGTCAAGCAGATCTTCTACCCAAAGCCCAAGAGCACCATGGAAAATGCAATTGCTTGAGGACTGTCTCCACAGCTCCCTGACAAGACTCACAAATGCAGAGCTCAGAAATAAATCCTTCCTTGGCTCGAAGTGATGGCCAGGGCAAGCAAGGACAACCCACTGGGTCTTGTACAGCTCCCTGCAATGGATGCAAACTGTGCACCTTCAGAGCCAGCTGCAGGGAGCAGTGCTGCCTGGGGAGCAGGCAGCCAGAGCCCTGACACCTCCTTCAGCTACCACAAGCCAAAACACAAATACATGCTCCTGGTTTGGCAAGTTTCTCCCACCAAATTTCCTCTTCTGCCCATCCTCAACCACTGGAGTCTGAGGCAACATGACCCCAACCCCTCTGAAGTGCCAGTGCTTCCCTGTTCCTTGGGCTGCCCTGTCTCACAGGGCTCAGTGACTGCACAACACTGCAAGGCAAAATGACAGCCAGGTTCAGCTAGCAGGAATCTGCAAAGAGATCCCTTGAGGCTACAAATGCAATCAAAAAGTCCAGCATGGACTTAAGCCAAACAATTTCCGTTTTCCCTCTGCCTCTGAGGCCTTTCTAGAACAGAAACTACCAGTCCATAACTTCTCCCTAAAGCCTTGATTCCTGTTTGATGACTTAACAAATCCCCACCGAATAAGACACAATCTACAGGACAACAATCTAGTTGCTGTGCCTCCACTGATTTCTCCCCTCCTCTCTGCCCCGATTTTTTTTTCAAGAGTAGGTCCAAATAATAATACAGGTAAAAATAGGATTGAGCTGCCTTTTCCAAGATAGTCAGCACTGCAAGGGCCTTGCAGGTATAATGTTCCTCTAAAACACCCAATGTATAAATTTCCAGAAATATGACTTAATGCCACATTCAGCTCAGCAGTCAGGCAGGGAGAGGCATGGACTAAGGCCTCATTACCATATGTTTGGCAAAGGATCTAAGAAAGGATACAGGTAACTAACAAGGAACAGATAACTAGAATCAGATATCAGAGAATAATCAGAATTTATAGCCAGGCATGATTCAAAGCATCTACTGTTAAATTACAGTCATTTGCTCTGAAGGGTGAAAAAAGGAAGGAGAGGTTGAAACTGTTTCTTAGTGCCTGTCCTGTACTAGAAATACTCTTCTCAGAGGTAGACAAAGCTGTTACAAAGGCTTCATAGTTCCTAGCTGGGAAGCTCCTGTGAAAAAACAAGACTCTGGGTTTTCGCTTTGTGCTGTGGAGTTAATAGCACCAGGTCCATAAAAGTCAAATTATCTCATACCTCATGCAAAGAGAAAAAAAAGTCAACTGTAAAGGACACCAAGTTCCTTCAATAACTGTACAAGCCAAAGAGGTCCTCACCCTTCACAAAACAAGCACCATTTCTGTATTGGGTCCCTGTCATGCAAAGCCAGGGAAGCAGCCAGCCCGCACTGACCTTTCTCAGTTCCTGCCATTATTGGGGGTCATTACTTGCACCCCAGTGAGAGGCAGAGCCTCAGAGTCAAACCCAAGTGCCACTGGCTCTAATGCCTTGATTTTCACTGCAGCCCTGACAGACACACTTGTGGTCACAGGGGACATCCATCCCTACAGATGTGGCAGGTGTTTGTTCCTATAACGTTGCAGGACAGAGGGAGGATGGGAGAGCTGCCATCCAAACACCCATCACATCTGGAGAAGCCCTGGCACTCCTCTGCTGTGTCCCTCTCCTGGCAGGTCTGAGGATCAGCAGGAGATGGATTTAAAGCAACATATGTTTTAAAAGAAGGACACGGAGCTGTCTGCTAAATCTGTATGGGCATTCGTGCATCTGTTCGCACAGATGTGTCCGCAAACTTCCCGCTCAACCCTTTTACCCAGGGCCATCTGTGCCAGTTCCCAGGGCTCAAGAGATTCAGGAGGTTCCTGCTGTGGCTCTCAGCAGGCCAGGTCTAAGCATGCAGGTGCAAATCCTGCTGGAAACACGTGAGAAGTGATTGTGGCCCTTCATCTTGGCACACAAGTGGCAGATAGAGGTGGCAGAGCAGGTACACGGAGGGCTGGGACACATGCTTTTCCCGGGTTCGCATCACAGGCTGTTGAAAAACCCAAGCAGATCCGCTAGAAAAGCAGGGAACTCGCATCACAGACAGAGCAGTTCAAGCCTGCAGGGCAGTACCTGAAAGTTGCCGAGTAGGGTCATCCCAAAAGAGGCCAAGCACAGTGCCACCAAGCCGCTGATGTTCAGCCAAGGGGTGAGCACCTTCGGCTTCAGCTGAATGAAGCGCAGGACAGCCACAACAAGCGCTGGGAAGGAAACACAAGGCACAGGGTGTCAGTAGGTAGAACCTGCTGCAGCAAACACCTGCCTGGGGGCTCACAGCCCCCTCCTCCTCTTTCTACATGCAGGCCGGCAAGCTTTGTGCTTCTGCACAGCCCCCTCCCACTTAATCAGGGAGAAGACTAAGCACGGGAAGCATTTCTCTTGTAATCCAGCTGCACCAAGCTCCTTTTCTCACTGTGCTTTGTCTGCAAATTTTTTGGGGGAAAGAACACCTTCCTGCTTGCCTGTGAAGCTTCCACATACACACCATGCACTCACTCAGTGGCACCTGGGCTTGCCTAGTTTCACTCCACTGAGCTCTCCTGGAGGAGGTATGTCAAACCCCACTCGTATTAAAAAGCATATGAATGGCACATACATATTTCTGCAGGGTTTGCCATAATGCCCACTGCCTCTTCTCCTCCTCTGGAACAAGTTCTGTTGCCACAAACATAAGCCAAAATACTGCACTGATTTCCCATGAAGAATGGAACAACGGTCCTTCAAAGCTTACAATCCCCCCAGGCACTATGGTATATGATACATGATAGATATGATATATCATACATCATACAATATGGCATAACCCCAGAAGATACTCAAATCGTGTATTCTTGCCCTCCTTAGGGAATGCTGCATGGAACAACAAAGAAAGTCAGACAATCAGTTGGCCTTCAGATGGGATTCAAAGCAGACCGCTAAAAATCAATTTAGTTGAACAGGGAAATTTGCTTGCTGTCAAACACCTTCTTATGCTCATGCTCAAATTGATAGCATGCAGCTCATATTGTTGTAAATAGTTTGCCTTAGCAAATTAGATCTGCATTTTCCACAAAACCCCTGGTATAGTATCAAAAACATGGTTTAGGAAAATAAGGGCACTGTAAGTGAAAAACACCCACCCAAACTGCAAAAGATACTTGAATTTACTCTCTCACAATTGCTCTAGTGAATCAATCCACTCCAAATCCTCGAAAACAAGAGAACTCTGTTCCCCCCTCAAAAAAGGATTTCTGTTTTTCATCCCCAGGTGATTGTTTGGGACAGCCAGCTGTGACTACTCAAGCTCACATACAGGAACTTTTTAATTTCTGTTTCCACAATACAGACTCCTGAAATTATGTGATCTTTTTCTAAAACCTGATGGGAATGACAAAAGGGAATTAAAAGCATTCCATGCAAAACAATGGTATTTTCAGTTTCAGTAATTCCTACATTTCTAGCATGTTTCTCTAGTTTTCCTCTCCTTTAGCTTTGACATAACTAAAGTGGTCAGAGATACAAGCTAAAAGCAGCTCTAAGAAGTACACAAATACAGCAGAGGAAAGTTTGACTTTATCCATAAAGCAGAGATTAGAACAGAATAGACTATTTCTGTTGGAAGGGACCTACAACAATCATCAAATTCAGCTGCCTGACCAATTCAGAGCTGACCAAAAGTTAAGGGCATTGTTATTAAGAGCATTTTCCAGATGCTTCTTAAACAGTGACAGGCTTGGGGCATCAACGCTCTCACCAGGAATCCTATTCCAGTGTTTGACCGCTCTCTCGGCAAAGAAATGCTTCCTAATGAAGAGTCAACAGCACCTCCCAGTTTGGGATCGCCAGCAAACTTGCCAATGGTGCCTTCACGTCACTCATCCAGATCGTTGATAAAAACATTGAACAGAACTGGCCCTAGAAGTGACCCCTGAGGGACACCACTGGTGGCTGGATGCCAGCCAGATGTAGCTTCTCTACAACCCTGTGAGTCCTGCCCTTCAGCCAGTTCTTCACCCAGTGCACTATGAACCTGCTGAACCCACAGGTGGACAACTTCTCCAGAAGGTTGCTGTGAGGGACAGTGTCAAAAGTCTTACTAAAATCCAGAAACCCTACATCCAACACCCTCCCTTCAGCCACCAGGTGTGTGGCCTTATCGTGGAAGGATACTGAATTTGTTCAACAGGACTTCCCCTCTGTGAGCCCATGCTGACTGTGCCTGGTGATTGCATTATTCTTTAAATGTGTCCATATCATCTTGTCCATAATTTTTCCAGGAACTGAGGTTAGACCAACAGGTCTGTAGTTCTCTGGGTGTTCCTTCATGCCCTTCCTGTAGATTGGAATAGCACTGGCTGGTTTCCAGTCAGCGGGGCCCTCCCCAGAATCCCAAGACATTTGGTAGGTGATAGAGAGGGGTCCTGCCCTAACACCCACTACCTCCTTCTGTGCTCTGGGATGAATCCCATCAGGACCAAGGGACTCGTGAGCATTCAGCTGATACAGGTGGTCCCTGACAATTCCAGTGCCCACAAATACAAAGTCTCTGCTCCCACGCTTGTGGCCCTTCAAGTCAGAGGACTGGGCTGCCCAAGGTCTACCAGCATTTTATTAAAGACTGAGGCAGAAAAAGCATTGAATGTCTCTGCTTCTTCTTCATCCCTATTAGCCAGGTTACAGCCTTTAACAAGTATCTGTCCGGCACTTTCTTTAGGCCTCCTCTTGCCATTGACATACTTAAAAACACTCTTCTTGCTGTCTGAAACAAATCCGGCCAGTTTCAAATCAAATTGAGCTTTGGCCTTTCCTGTCTTCTCCCTGTATATACAAACCACAGCTCTGCAATCTTCCCGCAAAGCCTGACCTCTCTTCCAGAGACCATATAATGGCTTTTTCCTCTTAAGCCAAGCTGGTCTTTTGCCCCACTCTTGGAGCACAATCCCACACAGTGGGGTTGCCTGCTCCTGTGTTTCTAAAAGGTGGTTCTTAAAGACTGACCAGCAGTCATGGACACCTAAGCCCTCAAAAGCAGATTCCCAATGTACTCTGCTAAGTACCTCCCTGAAGAGCTTGAAGTTTGCTTTCTTGAAATTTAGGGGATCAATTCTGCTTTGATCCCTTAAATTCCTTTTTTCTCATTACAGCAAAAGTTCTAAACTCAACCATTTCATGATCACCAAGGCCGAGACAGTCACCTACCATCACACCTCCCACGACACATTTGCAGTCTGGAGGCTGCATTTCCCCTGTCACATTTCTTTCTTTGCAATGGGAAGAAGCAGCAATGAAAGTGTACAGTTCAAAAGACTTCACATCATCACATTCAAGAAGAATATGTACAGGACATTACTTACGTTCCAGTGACTCTTAAAACAAACAGAAAGAGAAAGAAACTCCAGTTGTGGTTCCTACCTAGAAATGCTGCCATGTTCATGACTTGACTAAACACACAGCTTGCAGGAGGTGCATCACCTGCAATACTTGAAAATATAAAGTGTATCATTGTAACTCTAGGATGGCAAAGACACATAAATAGCAACCATTAATCAGAGCAGTACTTGGAAGAAAGTAATTCATTTACCTTATATAAGGCGGTCTTTTGGCACCAGGTTTCCTAAGAAAACAGGCACAGGAAAAAAGATTCAAGGATTTCTCTGCCATTTTGCTTTCATTATCTTATTATTTTAAAGAAACAAGTGATTGACTATAAAGCCCACAAGCAGCTCTTACCTATCTGGTACACTTAGTGGGAGAATTTTGTTATCTTCCACTGATATAAAGTACCTGTCAAAAAAAAGGAAAAAAAAAAGGAAATAGTGTAAAACTTCATCCTAGCCTCCATTCCAAATATCACTCAAACAACACAGCAAGTGTCTCAAAGCCCACTGGCAGGATCTGCTGGAGGAGCCTGTGTTTCTCTCTGCTCAAGCAGGCAGTTTTGCTCATTTCTCAGCCTATGCGCCTTCCTTTGTGTTGCATGTGGTTTGCATGATCGAGCTGACAAACAGGGTCACTGAACTGAGCTGCCTTAAAAATAACCAGCCAGGGGAATGTTCTCATTTTTAGTTGGAATCATTTTGATTCATCAGGTCTACTATGGTACTCCATCCACAAAAGCTGTTTTAATAGAGAGGGGATGGGACAAGAAAAACAACAAGCAATAGAGGTCAGACAAAAGGCTTAAGCTGTCCCCGCTGCTGAAAAGCAGCATCCATAGACCACAGACATCCTACAACAGAACTGCTTCTCAGCCTGAGCATAGCTGCTGATCACACATTTATCACTCCCAAATTCATGCTGCAGTCATCTGCCTGCATGCTTGGAGAGAGCCCAGCTCAGGGAAGTGCATGTCTTGTGTGCATTTTGGTAGGAAGCATCAGGGATAAAGTGAGAAGTCAGCATTAAGCTGCTGGCAGGTTTTCAGTGCGATGCTGGATGCTGCTTTGAGTTTCCACCCCAAAGCAAGGCCTAAGTGTTTCTCCAAGAGCTTTGCTGAGTCATTCAAAGAAAATGTGATTAAAGGAAGTTTTTACATTTTTATCTTTCACTTTTCAGGCAGCTCCCAGTAACACGTACCAGGAAGAAAGCAAGGTCAGCAACTTGGCCTGCGGAGCACAGAAACTCAGGGATAAAAATGTGATCTTCCAAGCCATGAACTGGCACAGACTGGCCCCTGTCCCCATCACGTGCTTTCCCAGCCCCACAGCAGCTCAAGGGCAGAACACCCCCAAAAGACTCTCCTTAATGAGAAGCAGCCTCCCAAATAACCAGCAGGAGATAACTTACACTATCCATAATCCAGCTGATGTAAACAGGGTAAAGACAAGAGGTAAAAACATCCACACGCTGCATTTCTTCCCATCCATACCTGCTGGAAACAAAGAACAAAGTAAAAACAGAGGGCAGAGGCACCCACCCTCCTTGTTCCCCCTCTTCTAAGAGCAAGAAGGGCATCCCCACAGCAGGTGCCAAGGCACAGAGCTCCTCATGGCCACTGCAAATTGTTCCTGCTGTCACTATGGGCATAAGGGGTTAAGCTGCTGCACACGGGCAGCATCCTCCATACAGTTTGGAACAACCAAGGCACTGAAGCCGTGGAGCGGGAGACTCTTCAGCCACGCCTACAGAATTTGAGTGGTTTTCCAAGTACTTCCCTTAAGGATTTTGTGCAAGGTGGCCACAAGACCTGCAGCTCTGATTCCCTACTCCTTCCCGCAGGCACAAGGCAAGGCAGCCTCCTACCCAGGATCATTACCAATTCCACACACGCTGCCTCAGCAAAGCCTGCAGCATGGAGAGAGAGGGATGCCCGCGCTGTCATAATCTCCACAAAGCACACGACCAGCTCCCATCCTGGCCACAGAAAGCAGCTAAAAATAGTGTCTGGCCACACCTAGAGTGGAGCCAAGCTCCGGTGCCGGCACCCAGCGCACTGTCAGGAGTCGGGATGAGGCACTGCCAACAGGATCAGCTCTTGACATGCAGGCACTGTGAAACCCTGCATGTGGCGTAAGGGTGCTGCAGACACCGCCTCCCGAGGAAGCATCTGTCCTCCAGGCAAGATCACGCTGGATGAGCATCTGGAATGCCGGGGCTGTTCCTGTAATACGTGCAATTCAGAAACGCTGCTGTGCTGCGGACACAGAGTCCCACGCCTTCCTGTGAGACCTTTGATAACGGATCGAGTATTTTCTCACGCTCTGTCCTCCTCCATAAATGTTCCTCCAGACACCAGCACAGCCAAGAGACACAAAGAGAGGGGAATAACACAAGGCTCACAGCTCCAGCATCTGCTTTACTTTCACCAGGGCAGCAACACCTGTGTCCCTGCGCTCTGCCCCTATCCCTGCTGCAGGGCAGGCATTTCCTGTGGCCACCAGCACCCACATGGCATAGTGAGGCACCCTGGGGTGCCTGGACAGCTTGGAGATGATGACCTCTCACTAGAGCCTGCTTGCATTTGCAGCTCAATTACCTCATCCAGGTCCTTAAAGCCACGACCCTTCCCTTTGCCCCAGAGAAGAAAGTACCTGCATTGTCATCCTCCTCCTCTCAGCTCCCCTGGCCTTCCTACACCTGCAGCACAGAGCCATGGTCTGCTCCCTGCTGTGAAGACCCACAAGAGAGTCAGCACCCTCACACTCTCACAGCAGCCCACAGCTCACTGCTCCCCTAAGGCACCCCAAGTTGCAAAGGATGCGCTGGCTGGACTGCTCGGGGCCCCAGACTCCTGCTCTGCCTCACTGGGACAGAGGCTGAAGGGCTTGAGTGAGGCTCCTCACACCCTGTAGAAGGCATGGCACTCTCACTCTTGCTCTACAGGTCAGCTATCTTGTTTCCCCTGCAAATGGCCTAGCAGGGGTACAAAACAACACCCTGGCAGTGCCCAGAGTCACACCACACTTGCACAAAACCATGAGGACACGATTTGGTGCTGTTTGTACAGACAGCCTGGAGCAAGAGAGAAAAGCAACCTTAAAAGACAGAAAAGCAATCAGATAAGGTCTCTTCCCTGACCTGGGAGCAGAGAGAACTGCAGACAAGGAGCATGAAATGATGCAAGTATGCTGATTTAAGTGTGGCAGCTCCAGTGTGCATACAGATCTTTAGCACGGTGTAACAGATCAGAAGAAATTATCAATGAGGGGGACTAGATTTCCCATCTCACTTCTATTCCTCTCCTCCTGCCCAGGAGACACAGCATTTCACAGCTCTGTTCCCCACACAGCTCCCACTATCTTGCTTGTAGCTATTCCAAGAAGTGCTGCCCTTGCCTTTCCCTCCTGCTGCTCAGCAGCAATGCAGCAGCTTTCCTTAGCTGGTGTTGGACGGTGCTCTGGTACTGGGAGGCCCATGACAGCAATGTCAAGGACCCCTTCCAGGTCCCGCAAGGGAGACATAACTGTGCCCAAATTCCCGCCTCGGCTGAAGGGAGCAGGCAGGTAACATCACATCCTGTTCCAGCCCTTGTCTGCTCTGCAAGGTAATTACTGCTGTGCTCGACTCTCCTCTTGTCTATGGCGGTGGCTGGAGTGAGCCAAGGTAACACAATTCTTTTCAGGTCTTACTATTTACCCTTCACCTTTGGAAAGGTACAAATGTTTCATTCACACAGTAAAAGCAAACACCAGCCATAACACTTGTCCTCATTAATGGGTTGCCACAGCTCCTCCACCTCGCAGCATGGAAACAGCAGCCTTCACAAGCTATTTCAGCATTGTCTGTCCTGCAGAGAGGGAGGTGGCAAGGGCTTTTCCCCCAGGCACAGCAGTGAGGCAGCACACAGGGACAGGGACTCCACACCAGAATGAAGTAGGGAAATGTGAAAATACTGTCCAGATAACCACTGCTCTGTGCTGAGATCTAAAATGGAGTGAGTCGAGGATTAGTGCCCAGAGTCAGAGAAACATGGCTACAGACTCACCTCCTTGGAAAACAGCCCTCTGTTTAATATTCACTGTGCCACACTGAGCCCCCTTCCATCAGCCACTAACAGAAAATGACATCTGAAATCACTGAACATTAAATGAATGATCAGTGCAGAGCACAGTGTCCTGATGGGAAGCCAGCTCCGTAGTTCAGAGACCCTAATTTCAGCCAGTTAAAAAGAAGGAAGCCACCTGCATCTGATGGATGAAATACGAAAAGTAGGAAAGAAGGATCTCTTTCCCCCATGTCCCCAGACAGGAACACCTTTTAATGCTGGCCATTGGCACAGCCCACACGTGCTTGGATGTGTTTCAGCATCCCCACGTGGGCAGGGGATGGTTTAAAAACAGGGCTCAGCTCCCGCACATTTCTCATTTATTCCCTGCTGTGTTATTCGGGTGCCAGGAACAAAATTACATGTAATCCCAGCTTCTTCCAAAGGAGAAACCCTAAGCATGTGCCAAACCTGCCTAGCTTTGCACTAACGTTCAGCAGACACCATTCTCAGCAGTTGCCTTTGGGTTAGCCTTGTCCTCTTCAGGGATGTCCCCAGTGTTTGTATCTTCAAGCTGGGAGACCTCTGTGCACACTAAGACCAGCACCTCTAAAAGCAGACAGGAACAAGAGAACAAGGAACCCAAACATCAGCCTCTCCTGCAGCACCACACCAGTTTAGCCAAAGTAAAGTGCCAAGATTGATAGGAGAAATTACCAAAATTCTTTATGGGAAATGTAGAAACAAATTCTTTGACTGTTAATTGCTCCACAGAGATGTCATAAAGCCAACCTTCCTCTCCACAGCTCTGTTCCGCATCGCTGCCGTGACCAGTGGTGCCAAATCTAAGCAGTCAACTCCAGCTGGCAGCAACAGCAATCTCTGGCAGCCCATGTTCTCCCAAATAAACACATTGCATCCAAGAGGCAGTTGGTAATTTCCCATACCCATTTGTCTTCCATTTTTAAGGCTTGCACAGCAAGGCCTTCAGCGACAGAAAGCCCTCATGGTGCAACGGATTCACAAAGCTAACAAAAACGTTTTCAGCGTCACAGCTGACCCAGCCCACCTTCTCAAAAGCTCACATGCGGTTTTCCAGTCCCTCTTGACACACACTCTCACACCAGCACTGCAAAACCCCTGTTGAGGTGTGCGCCTGCTGCCAGCTAATATGAGTCAGGGTGCAGAACTGAAAAGAGTTTCACATTAGCACTGCCCCGGTGTGCGTCTTGAGAATTTCTCTCAATGCAAGCTTACTCATCTCCAGTTCCATTTTTATGTCTAAATCTGCTTAGACTGTCAGCTGCTTGCTCTGCTTTTTTTACCATTGCCCCGCTATACACCCTCAACCAATTAAGCTTCCGTTCCTCTAATGTACACACTTCAATTACAGCAGGCAGCTCACCAAACATACAGTGCTGCTTGCTCAAGGTTCATTTAAAACAGACATCTTAATTTCATCTGCCAAGCAAAGTTACCGGCTCCTCCTGAAGTTGCTCTCACCAAAGAACATGAATGTAAGGAAGGACAAAATTACCACATTAACAGAGCCATACATCTTTTTTAAGACTAAAGCATGCAGAGGCATTTGAAATGCACAATAAGCCAGAGCAACACTCCTGCATTTCACAGCACAAGGCCATCGGGTTATTTCAGAGAATAAGTACAAAGCCAGGAGCACTGGGAGAAGGAGGACACTGTTCAAAACACAGAGCAAGTCATAAAGAATTGCTGCCAGTCAGCAACAACCTAAGGGGAACAAACGTATTCTGTCTTTTGGGGGAGCCCACTATAGCTCTCTGTTGCTTTTAAAAGCAAAAATAACCACAGTCCCTTGATACCTAATCACTGTAACTGAGTGGATACAAACCAGCACATTATATAACTTCCCACCCACAAGTCACAAATGCCAACATAACAAAGCAGGGCGTTTTCAGGTTTACCTCAAGGTTTCCAGTGTGAGTGCACAATGAGAGAGATAAGATGTGACAGAGACTTGTAAATACGTAACAAATTGGTGGGGTAACAAGAAAAGAAGTGATCCCCTCTGTCAGCAGGGTATGATGTTCTGCTTGCTTCAGGTACCCACCTACCATCTCACAGATGTGCAGAAATGCCATTTTCATTTTATTTATGCAAGAGGAATGGGAAAAGGTAAAGACATCTCTGGGTTGTGCATGGGGGAAGCAGGAGATGCTTCAGTAAACCTGCAACAATGTTGAGAGGCAACGTTTTCACCCACGGCAGCATCAGTACACGTTGCTTGTCTCATTTCGCACACTGTGACTGCATTCAGTGTGCTAATGAAATGCTCTGGCCAACATAAACCTATCAGAGATGGGCCAAGTGCAACAAAGGAAAGAAACCTTCTAGTCACCAAAAAACAGGGGCAGAACAGGACATACTGATATCCACAGTGCCTGACCCAGAGATATTCCTGCAGCACTGCTGGGTCCTGAGGCCACTGCACCCCACTGTACTTCAAAAAGTACAAACAAAAACCTTTGGTTTTCTGCTTCCTGCTGTCTCACACCCTTCACCCTCAGTCACACATGGGTCTAAGTACTTACAGGCCATTTAGCAACCAGTGCTGAGCTGCTGTGTTACAGCCAGAGACGCCGACTGTCAACTCTTGTGGGCTGAGTCTGCCTGTCTCGCATTTGGCGCTGCACGAACCAGGCACGCCCCGCTTCCAGACCACGCTCCTGGGTGTTAGAAAAGAAAAATTAATGTGATTTGCCACCACAGGACCAAAGGGGTGTTCTGCAGGCTTTGACCCACGGACTTACGCCAGATCACACTGATTTCCATGAGGTCCCACTCAGATCATGAGCAGGGCTTGGGCAGTCATGGCCCTCAGCCTGCAAATAGGCAAAGGAGGCAGAGAGAGGGGCTGGGTAAGGCAGAAGGCAACATCCAGTTCCAACAGAAGGAGATGGGGCAGCAGGCAGTGAAACCAGGCAGGAGCAGCCAGGGTGAGCTGAGGAGAACTGCATTTTGCAGGTGCTGTGTGTTTGTTTGCCCCGGGGATCCCATTCTGCTTGGGAGCGCTCACTGCAAGATTCAGCCATCCCGGCTCCTCCTGACCTCAAGGGCTGCACAAGCCAGGTGGCAACCAGCTCCCAGTGAGTCCTCCCAGGGTGTGCTGGACTGCCCACATCCCAGGGCAGAAGCCTTACCCTCTCCAAGTGCGGATGTTGAGGAATACACAGTAGCTTGGTGAGCAGCCGCAGTGGGAGCTGCAGGTTGTGGCGGTGGCTGGAGCGGCAGGCAAGGGGCCGTGAGCTGGCACCTACACTTTGCCCAGCAAGGGGCATGGGGACCTGTGGCACTGCCCAAGGGTGGCTGGTCACCCAGAGACTCCACAGAACCCAAATAAACAACAGGAAGGCCCCAGACTAAACATTACAACTGGAACGGGTGCAGAGACTGTGAGGATATAAAAGCCTGGGAATTCTTTAGTTCAGAGTCCCCCCTACCCAAGGCACCAATTCAAGCAGTTATGGTGTTGCTGCACCATGATTAAATTACTTAGAGGGTCCAGACTTCTGTGACTCTGCTGGGGGAATCCTGAGGTCCAGCCAGTGAAGGAAACCTGTCTGACTGTGTGAGCCAAGCAGGGCACATCAGCTTAATGGAACCACATGCTGTGAAAGGGCTTCAGTCCCAGCCTGGCATAGTGGGAATGTGACTGCCAAAGTGGCTCCTGGGTGGTCAGACAGGAAAGTTTCCTTAACAGAGAGATGCTCAAGACTGGAGCCACTTTCACCAGACTCCTGAGAGGCAAGGGAATCTAGGAGAGTCTCATCACAGACCAAACCCATAGTCTCACACCACCACCACAACCACAGGGGCCTATCTTCCCCTCGAGAACCCTTTGGTTTGGGATGCTTGTGAGAAAGGCACTTACCTCAAAGTCCCAGCCAATCCCCAAAGTAAAGAGTTGCTGGAAAATGAGGAGGGCTATTTATCTCCTCAAAAAAAAAAAAATAAAAGACAGCAAAGCTCTCCCTGCTTCAGCTGTGCTGTGAGGAAAGAGTCTCTGAAACCACCTCCTTGCTCTGCAGGCAATACAGAAATGCAGGCTGATGTTATGGCAAAGCCCAGGAAGTCAGAGGCACTGTGCAGACAGGCTGCCCAGTGACTGTCTTCCACCTCAACCACCCCAGTCTAATGACCACAGTCTGAACCCACAACAAGAAAAATGAGTGTTTCTCCTCCCATAAAGTACAGAGATCTTGACAGGGTATTAATAAATTGATAGAGGTGTTTTATTTGCTCCTCAGTTCCAAAAATCACAAATGCTTCCAAGCATTTCCAACGTGCATGAGCAAGCAAAGCCAAGACACACATACAGGAAGGGGAAGGAAGTCTGCCCAAAAGGTTTGTCCCATTATCAGGAAAACAATGTAAGTGTTGGGAGTGGCAAAGAACACTTAACAGGGAGGTGAAACCTCACGTGTTTACTTACACACAGCTTTGAAGGTAAGGAAAAACAGACTAAGCCCAAGGGAACAGACTTGGCAGAACGTTATTCCTGATCATATTGTCTCCTTCTCCCGTAGTTTATGGATGAGAGAGCACACACCCTGCAAGGCCAGAAAAATTCCAGGTTCCCCTGCCTTTTCTACCCTGCCACTGTTTTTTCCCCACCAAACACAAAACACACACGCAAGCTACAGAGCTTCTCATGGAATGTAAGCGGGGTTTCTCCCACCTGTCTACCCTGTCTTTCATCTCTCTTATCCCTTTCACCCCTCTTCTATGCACCTTTTGGAAATACAAGCTCCTTTCTTCACTGCACTTTGCAGCTCTACACTTTTGGAGAGATGTACACTGTTGCCAGAGCAGCGTTTCCTTTGGTAAATGCAACCTGTCATGGGGAAAACACTCAAGGTCTGTGAGCTGTTAGGGATTGTTGCAGAGCATACTGAGCTTTCTCAGGACAGTTTTCCCTCACCATCCTCTTCAGCCTGAGGACTCACTCCTTCCCCACAGAAAGAGGTGCCTCTTCTTCACGTATTAACCACCAAAGCCCCAGAGGAGCAGCAATGAGGTGATGGGCTGGAGGGTGTCATTCCACTAAAGAGGCCCTCTCTGGCACAGGGATGGTCTTTTGACTCTGTTGAGACCTGTGGAAATCATTTGCCCTGAGAGGCAAAGTACGAGGTAAGCAATCATACACAGGCATTTCTGTGGTGTCCACCACTTCCTTGCCAGCATTCCTAATTTGTAGGAATTAGTTACGTTTGTCTCCCAGTGTCCCAAGCTGCTGCAACCATAAACTGCTGTTTGCAGGGTGTTTGGTGAGCTGCAGCAGAAAGGTGCCATACAGCGTTTCCCTTCATGCAAACACAACAGACAGAAGGGAGCAGGGAACAGCTTCCAGCTGTTCAACAGGGGCCAAGCCTGTGTGACCAGAGTCTACATCGCATCCAGAGGGATTAAAACTTTTTAAGTCTGTCGAAATATTTTCAGAGACAGACTTTCCTGTAGGAGACGACATTAAACCACCTCTAAGAGCATTCAGCTGGGCCAAGACCACACTGGGGAGGCTCTCTCTGACAAAGCTGTGGCCATCTTCAGTGTCTTGGCCAGGCAAAATCCACTCTTGCAGTCCTGTGGTGCCAAAACTGAAGGGCCACTGGTTCTTTTGGTTCAGGCAGTCACCACTATTAATACCAGTGGTTCCTCAAGGGAAGCAGGAAATAATACAGCAAGAGCAGAAGTTCTCTCCCTAAGTACCTGGACCTGCCCCAGCTCAGGAAATTGCAGGGAGGATGCTGGACACTCTCCCCACCACTGCAGCAGATCAGCCCACATCCTCCAGGCTTTTGCTCCCTTCCCTTTGCTACCCATGGGAGAAGCAGCCCAGACCTCTCCCCTGTAGACAGGACCATCCAGAGGCAACCTCAGCATTAAAAATGTGCCACAAACCCCATGCAAGGTAACCTATAGCCCTTTTAACAGTTCCTTTAACGGTTTTTGAAGCTTCATCAGTCTTTTCCTCTCCTCCCATTCACTCCGCCCTTCTCTCTCCACCTGTTCCCAACGTGTTTTTCTTCCTTTTCACTCTCATCCTGCCCTCATCCCTGAACCTCAGGTGACCTCTTTGCAACCTGCAGGGACCCAAGGTGAGGGGAGACCTTTGCAAGTCTTCTTGAGACAGCAAAACCCCACCATTACTCCTATTTTAGACAACAGGGCCAGTGATTTGCTCGCTGAGAGGTCACACTGGAAATCAGTGACACAGAGGAGCATGCACTCAGAG
This sequence comes from Eulacestoma nigropectus, assembly GCA_013397775.1. Classification (NCBI taxonomy): domain Eukaryota; kingdom Metazoa; phylum Chordata; class Aves; order Passeriformes; genus Eulacestoma; species Eulacestoma nigropectus. The sequence goes on from VZTE01000262.1 coordinate 5,900,647, forward strand.
AGTCCTGGTCCAAGCCTTCTACTGCAGCAGCAGCCTCCTCACCTGTCACCACCCCCTATCCCAGTGTATCCTTCCCAATATATTGCTTAGGACCATCTTTCTCTTTTTTCACAGACCTTTCTCTGTTTCTTTGCTCCCACTTAACCTGCAGTTGCAGCTCATTGTTTCAGCAGGATTGGGACCTTAAAGCGTCTCTGTTGGGCCAAACCACAATCTTGCAATCTCAGGCTGCCCGGAAATGGCTGGGGGAAGAGAGAAAACCATGGACATGACATTTCTTCCAAGAAAAAAAACAAATGAAAACGTTGGTGTTCTTACGAGCACACATCCCTGCTCTGCATCTGGAAAGCAAACACTGCAGCACAAAGAACCTTAAAGGGGGAAACGAAACAACCGCACTTTCAGCACCCAAGTTCAGAAAATGCTGACAGCTGGGCATGGATAACCACAAGAAATCAATTTGACTTTTAACAGTTCAGCAGTGAAATCAAGAGCAAGACATTTGTCAAGCAAATAGGAGTCCCCTGTCTTCATCCCATTACCCAAAGGCAGAAAATGGGCAAGAATCAAGTCCCCTTCCTTCAGGCACTGTCATCTGTTTGAGCAAGACACAACAGGCAGTCAGTGCCAGGATATACCTTTCACACACTGCCCTCCTCCATACTGAATTGCTATTCCTAATTAACCCTACGTGTGTACATTGCTATGGCGTGAGGATTATGTGAATGTTGATCAGACAACCCTTAGGGTCACTTCCACAAGCAGCTTTGCTCAAAAAGGAAAAAAAAAGAAAAAAAAAAAAGCAGAAAGGTTAACTCATAATTTCTGCAACCTTTATAGCTTAAGGGCTCTGAATCAAAGGTCTGGCACAAGCATGATGCTCTAATTAAAAGGTAAGACTGACATCTCAAGCGACCCCATCATCACCCTGGGACATCAGCACCCAGCATCTTCCTATCACTCAGAGAGAGGATCTCGCCCTTCCTTCCCTGAGGGACCACAGCACAGCTGAACGGCCTTTCTCGACACATTAGATTCCCTCCAGGAAATTTAACCGAACATAGCCTGCATGTCCTGACAGAACATCCTGACAGGATCTGCGGAAGGCTGGACCTGTCTCACCCCACAACCTCAACCCAGGTGAGCTTCTGAGCTTCTTCACAGACCCCTATGCAGCAACCTGGCCGAGGACCCTGCCGAGTTCTGTCACCACCACTTCCCTCAGCGCCCAAGACATGGATGCCCCAGAGGGATTCATGGGTGAGAGGGATGCCGAAATCATGACCTGGCAGAGCTCTTCCACAGCTGGGTCCTTCAGGCCCTGGGTGAAGCGGCTCTGATCCTCTTCCCCAGCCCGTGCCTAGCTGCCGTGACACAGGACGCTCCAGGACGGCAGCGCGGGGGTCCCGGCTCCTGCCGCAGGCTGCAGCCCCTGCGGCGCCCCGCGCCCTCCAGCCCTGCCCCGCCCGCAGCTCGGGGGTCCCCGGCCGCCGCGGGCAGCCGGACCACGGCCGGGGCGGGGGCGACGATTCGCGACGGGGCGGGGCGACAGCGAGACGGGAGCGGGCGGGAGGGGGTGTC
>VZTE01000262.1:5910992-5935481 GCA_013397775.1 Eulacestoma nigropectus
TTTTTTTCTTTTTTTTTTTTTTTGGTTAAGCAAGGCAACTGTTAAAATTCAGAAGCTACATAACTGTCTTTATATTTTGCTCAGAAACCAATGGATGTTGCATGCAGCTGAAATATTAGTACAGGCTCTGACTTAGATAAAGGTCAGTTTTCTAAGACCCACTAGTCAAAGGCAGAAAAAGAAATTAAGAGGCCTCTTGTGCAAAAGGAGCTAAAATATGCATGCATCGATGGCCATGACTGATTAGAGCATGACTTAGATCTCCAAACATTGAAACCAAAGCTTTATTTGGCTTAAGACATGGTTGAGCTCTATACATTTACAATTACAATGTGTATGTGACAACAAAGGAACCATCAATATAGCATCAGTTGCTCTTTTGGCCTGTATAGAGACTAATCTTCAACACAAAAGCCTGCTCAGCAATAAATGGTTTTCATATTTAGCAGAGACAGCGGTGCACTTGGCTGGCTAACAGGGCTAACAAGAAGAATAAAGCAGGTTTCCAAACTAACATCTAACTAAATTGAGGGTAATTTTTCCCCCTGGACATACTGCATTTCATCAGTGGTGTTACTGTCCTTCCCATGAGTATACAGCTGACACAGCACACTGGGCCCTGCCCCATCCCTCTGAAAGATGCGCCTCAAAAGCTTATTGGATTAGCAGTAGGAACAAAAATCTCCCCTAACTGCACTTGGAAAGGACAGTTAGTTCCTTCAACCTGCCAATGTTTACCATCAACAAGCAAATTACAACAAATCTCAGACATGAACTACAGTGACTAAAATCAAATCTCTCTCCTGTTTAACTGCAATATTAAATAATATATAACACTTTTACACTTAATAGCTTTAAGTTTGGACATAAGACAGCTAATAAGGAAAGGGAAAAAAAAAAGCTGTGGCTGAATCAGTTCCTGGGGAACTGATTCAGCCCAACTGATCTGAAACAAAAGAATAGTTTTACCCAGAGGTAAATCCACCACAGGCACGGGGTTGCACGCACACACCCAGCCAGCAGCGCTGGCACAGCGAAGCGTCACTCCTCAGGCACTGCCATCTCCAGTCCTTTCCTTGCGAGCCTGGATCATCTCCTTCGGGGCCTGCTTGCGGTCAGTGACCAACCCCAGCCAAAACATGAAGTCAATGAACCAGGTGGTGGGGTTGAACTTCAGGCCCAGCTCACTGGCTGAGTAGTCAAACGGGAAGGTGTGGTGGTAGTTGTGGAAACCCTCACCTGAAAAACAGAGAGGGAGTTTTAAAGACCACATGGCTGGCACTTTTGTCAACACAGGAGCACGCTCAGGCGGGACACTCCAACACCCATTTCCCAAGTCCTGCATCTAGTGGAGGTTATGCTCCACCCCAGACCTCTGAGGCAGACCCAAACCAGACCCCATGTCAGTGCTCTGGGCTTTCCTCCCCAGCAGGAAGGGGCATGTCCCACGCCTTACACTCAGGCAAGAAAACCAAAAGTGCTTCAAGAGGGGAGACACGCAACTGGGTAAGAAGTGGGGTCACTCACTTCTGCTGCACTACCTGCTGAGCACAGCTTGCTGCTGGGTGCCAACACCTCCCTTCCCAGACACTACACGGCGTCATTTCAACGTGGGCACCATCAGTAGAACAAGGGCACCTTCCTCTGGGGTGCGCAAGCTCCGGCCTCCTCCAAACCCTGGCTCCAAGCAGCATCCAGCTGCAGGCACCCCGAGTCCCAGCCAGGGTGAAACAGGCTGGGACGTCACTCTGAGCTTGCAGAGCGCAAACCTAGGGCTGCAGCACTCACCAATGGCTCCCAGGGTGACCAGGGTGTTCTGCCTGGGGCTGATGTTCTTGTCGTAGGGGCGGTTGCCGTACATGTGGGCGACGCTGTTGACCAGCCAGGCGACGTTCAGGGAGATGGTGTACCGCAGGATGGAGGCCAGGAAGTAGGCGTTCCACAGGCTCTCGCCCCACAGGTACCACGGCACGAAGGTGGGGATCACAAAGCACATCAGCACAACTGAGCTCTTGTAATATCTGTGGGCGTTACAGGGCGAGAAGGAAGGAAGGAATGCAAAGTAAGACCCGTCTTGTTGGTGCCCATATGACAGGTTTAAAACAGAACCCTGCCTTTGCTGAGTTTTCTGGAAGGGATGAGGAAAAACAGAGTTTGGCTTTATTAAACAGTTATTAAAACTCTGCATTCGCTGAAAGTTTTTTGGATAGGAAGAACTGCCATTTTTGTTTGACAAAAACAAACCATTTTCAATTAAAAACCACAGAGGATTGGAAAAATGTTAATATTAGAAATATTTTTGAAAGGAAAGAAGTTTTCATGAATACAGTTCTCATCTGTAACACATGAGCTACTTTTGATCATCTTCTGTATGAAATAAATCAACCTCTTGCCTTGCAAGTTCTTTGCTTGATATATTTTGTTGTTGTGTGGAGGTTGTGCCTCACATGCTGGGCTCCAGGAGGAGATCTGCAGCTCTACAGCAACACCAGCCATGGTGAAAAGAGAGCATTCTTCAGCTCTCTCACAGAACTCTATCCTCACTTACCTGAGCTAAAGCCCTCCAAGGAAACAAGTTCCCTTTCTTTGCTCCACCAAGGATAACAAATAATTTCCCACTCATATGACTGACTTCTGATAAGGTTTGCAAACCTCATCAATTCAAGGCCAGGATTTAAGTAGAGCTGGAAGAGAAAAATACTTTCCAGTCCAGAAAACTCCTTCAAAGTTCAAAGCCTCTACCACTCTGGGGAAATAGAATAAAATATGAGAACAGCTTATCAGGCACCAATTAAAACTATTCTGTGAGATGCAAGAAGCCCAGACTGAAGTCTTTGATGAAGACATGAAATCTCCCATCTGAACAAGCATCTGAGTACATTGTCTCCCTATGACTGAAACATCCACCCTGGAGTGAGAAAGCTCCTTACCTGGACTGCAGGGGAATCAATGCCTCGAAACATGCCTGGGGAACAGCACTGCTTTCACCACATGAAAACTTTGTCATGGAGACACTTCACCTGTGAGCTCCTCTCTCACATCGCTTGCAGGATTATTGCTCTGTTATTCACAGAGGGTAGGATTTGCTGTCAGTCGTGCCTGGAGCAGTACTGTGATTTCAGCTGAAGTGATGTGGTTTTAAACTGACTGGGTGGTGCCTCGGCCACAACTCAGCAGCACCACTAAATTCAGCAAAGCTAACAATTTGGCCTTAAAACAAAACATGACAAGAAGGATTTATTATGGTTCTTGCTCATCTGACCTGCTAGTTTTTCCATGCTGTCAAAAAAAACCCCAACACTGCAACCTTGTAGAAAGGAGAAACCCAAATTCTGATTTCCAGATAAGGGACAAAGTCCTAAATCCAAATCCAGAGCAAAGACATTTGCTAAGACAACTTTCCTGCAGAAAACATACTTCTTCACAACACAACTTTTGCAGCATGACCAAAGCAGTAGGTCCTGCTTCTCATGAGATGCTGTCGTCTTGGAAAACATAATAACCAAGAGGAGCTGCAGCAAACTGCAAGGGAGCTGTTACAAACAGGCACTGCCAGCTGAGGAACCAGTAAAAGCAACCATATGTGGAGGGAAGTATTCCTCACTCTTGGAAGATTTCCATTACAATGGTAATTTTTTGCATTAGAGAAATCTGTGGACTAGCAGGAAAAACCCCTGATTTTTAGACTGAACTGACTGCTCCCCTCACTCAAAAAATACACAGAAATGGCCTTAAGCAATTTTCCAAAGTGCCTGAATGAAATGCTTCCAAGCAGAGAAGTCTTCTTGTGCCTAAAACACAGGTACTCACATAAGAGCACAAAGGATGTTGCTCAACTCCCAGTTCTCACAGAGTGTGTAGCAAACTGAACTAGGACTGTGCTAATTCCCAAGGGAGATAATTAATTCTGTATAGAATGGCAGTCTTGGGAGAGGAGGCACTTGGCCAGCACTGGCCCAGGGGTGCCAAAGATGACTTTGCAGAGTGAAATGTGCACTTCTGTGTTAAGGCAATTAGTAATTGCAGCGTTTGCTCCTGTGATCAAAGAAGAAGGCCAAGATTCGAGCAACTTCTGCCACAGCTGTTTTCATAACCAGCCCTGGCTTTTTGGGAAAGCAGAGGGACAAGGACAGGGCTCACTGCTTGTGCCACAGAGCCTGCGAGGACAGTCAGCAAGTGTCAGCCACATGGAAATAGTGGGGGCAGAGGAAATGCATCCCAGCACCTGCAGTCAAGCTGGCACAGATATCTCGGGGAAGAAAAGGGAAAGACAAAAATAAGGAACAAGCCACAACCAGACCACCGGGCAGGAGGACCTCTCCACCCCCACCTCACATTAGGACCTAGCACTCGCACTTACTTTCTTTGGAACCTGACGACAGGGTCATCCAGCAGGTCAGTGAAATCCAGTTTCCTGCCCTTCTCGATGACGTCCCGGTGCTTGCGCATTAAGAGCCAGCCGATGTGGGAGAAGAAGAAGCCCCGGCGGGCGTTGTGCGGGTCTGCGTCCGTCTCCGAGTACTTGTGGTGCATGCGGTGGTCTCGGCTCCACTCGTAGATGTCGTTCTGCACAAAAAATACGGTGGGGTGAGAGGAGAGGGGCCGGGCACTGCAACCTCCAGTCCTCCCCACACAGTAACAGCAACAAGCTCCTCTCTGATGCTCCTCAAGAAAGGTTGTTGACTAAAATCCCCAGCTTTGCAGCCTGCCAGCCCATCATACCACTCCTGTCAGTCCCCACACAGAATGGGACCTGCTCTGGGAACTGGTGACACAGACTGGACAAGTCTCAGGGCTAGAAATGGCTGTTAGAGCCTCTTAGGAGTTACCATCATCCGTCTGCCCTGGTCCTGTGTCCTCCCTGGGTATTTGCTGTCCAAGTTACCACCATCAGTCTGCCCTGGGTGTCCAAGGATGGGTTGCAGGGACTGGGTACCTACATGTTTACATTGTTATTTTAAGACCGTGCTATGAGTATTTATTTTCAGGAGACTACTGTGCAGAGGCTCTCCGTTCTGGCATCCTCTTTCTCAGCTGGTTGCAGCTGGTGCCCTCCAGGCACAAACAGAGCGCTGAAAATGGGACAGAGCTTGTGGATCACTACAACTACTGTAGTGAACAACATGACACTGGAATGCCTTATGGCTGCAAATGGAAATCATGTGGATTGCAGGGAGGAAGGGATGGACCACATTTTCACACTTGGATCCATAAAGACAGACTTTCTGAGTTCACTCAGCCAAAGGGATTTCATCCTCCCAGTTAGCTCTGCAAGATGCCCTGGCTGGATGCACTGGACTAAACTTTTAAACTGGTGGCTTTTGCAGGGTTGCTGAGCTATTAGTGCAGGGCATTGTAAGCACATTCAGCACTTGCAAACCTCAGGCCACACACTCATCTATGAATTGAATTGCTCAACACCAGCACCAAAACATGGAAATGTCAGTTAATGCCCAGATCCACAGGAGCATGAACTTTGATCAGAGAGTTCTTAGCAGAGGGTGCTATTTCCATCTCTGCACAGCCAGGGAGGTACCCAAGCAGAAACACCCAAGGAAGGAAAGGCTTGGGTTACTTTTAGGAACAGCACCCACAGCCACCAACCACAGCAACTTTGCTCCCAGCAGAACTGAGCAAACCATTTGCAGTGTCTCTGAAGCAAGAGCAGGACACCACCCACCTGGGCACTGAACACACCACAGGACACAGCAAGCACAGGATAATGAAACTGTGTGTACCTATATTTTGTAAGGCAAAAGCCCTGTGCTGAAAGCATTGCAGCAGTCATTGCTTCTTCTTTCAGCTACCAACGTTTGAGAGAAAGCACTGAGGGGACTCCGGGAACAGCTGCAAAGAGCAGCTAGAGAATCCGGCTCAAATGGCTCCACATCCAATTTCAGCTTTGCAAAAATGCTCTCTGCCTGCAAGAGCACACCAGAGACAAGTGAGGAACAAGAGCCCCGGAAAGATCTCAGCTCCACTGCATTCAGTTGTGCTCAGCCCTTTACTGTTGTCTTGTAGTGAACACAGTGATGCTGGGAGTGGGCTGCGGATGAGGGGGACACTTTCCTGCAGCACTGACTCATCTAAGCCATTGAGAGGAGGTAGCAAAGATCAGCCCCTTGCCAGTGCTCCAGTGCATTGCACCTTAACTAGCCCACTGCATGAGAAAAAAAAGTAAACTCCAAAAAAGCAAGGGAAGTCACCCAAGTCCTCAGCGAGAACAAGGGCAGACCTCTACCTTCCTACAGAGAAGTCAAAAGGAATGAAAACCTCTACACCACTTAAAGCGGCTTCAGTGGGAATATCCGTATGACTGGAAAATGTCAACATTAAGTAATTTTAAAATAAAACAGGGTTACGCAAGAAGCACACTTAGAAAAGTCCTCTTTCCTAACCAGAAATAATTTTTCAAGTGAGACTATTGATCAGTTTGCCACAAGAGCACTTCATAAAGTCGTTTGTGGGACAGCAGATAACCAGGAAAAGCAATGATACCGTGAGAAATTAACTTGGCTTTTCATGCCACAGCAAATGCCTGCAGAGCTGGCAAAAAAGCCATGATTCCCCAGATGAAAGGGTTAGGAAGCTGTGAAACAACTGAATTGCATCTAATTAAAAACCACAAAGGCTAAGAGGAAATAAAGGCCGGAGGCCAGAACTGTTGACAATAAATACACCAAGAACTGGAGCACAGCATGTGTAAATATGCTCCGAGCGTATTAATAGCAACCATTTTTCAGGAACACATCACTTTTGATCAAGTTTTGGGTAAACACAGGGGTGAAATCCCTTCCAAAGCAGAGAGCAAGAGCATCATGCTGCGACAGTGATGCAGACATGAGGTTTCATTAGCAGGCCCCTCAATAAACCTGCAGACTGAAACGTGCCAGTAGCCTGGGCTGTGTGACAGTCTCCGTGTGCTGACACAGATTTCCACACCACCACTCCTGCTGTGTACAAATGCACCCAGCACAAACACAGATTGTGCCACGGAGATGAATCCAGCACAGCCCTTAAAATACTAGGAGATCAATAAGCCAGGTATTACCTATGTCTGAAACAGACAAGTGACAGCAAGAAGCACAGTCTTTAAAAATTGTGAGAGCTTCATTCTAGATGGAGAGAAGAAACACAGCTCAGCATGCTCCAATCATAAAAAAATCCACGAGGCAACACAGGAAAAGTGGCTGCATCTGATGGTATTCCAGAGGAGGACAGCATGTCACAGCCCAGGCAGCATCAAGTTAAAACTCTACAGCAGAGTTTCCTTGCCCTTCAAGAATTCTGAATATTTCCTCCTTATTTAGCATCCAGGGATGCTGTACATGTCTCCAATGCTACCTCCTCCTCCTGCAGCCAACGTGAAAGAGATGGACCTGAAAACTCATCACTCACTGTCTGTCTGTGGTGGTGGAAACAGCCTTTACAGGCAATGGATGTCATGGTAATTAGGAGCAGGCTTAAGACTACTTCAAACATAGAGTGGGCAATTTGGCCTTTCATCTTATTTCTGATATGAAGGGCACAAAGGTGGCTTGAAGCTACTTTTGAAGTACTTCCCTGCCTAAGAACCACACTGTGTCCTCAGACAAAAGCAGTGACGAGGCCAACGCAGCTGAGAGCAAAATCCATAGCAACAGGGGAGCAGAATGCAATGAAATCCCTGTGTGCAGGCTCAGTGCAAACAGCTCTACACATTCATTTAAATTACTTTTGAAAGATCAGATCAGCTGTGTAACAGGGAGACAGTACCAGGGGCTTCTCAAAACTCAAAACAGTTGTTTAACACACTGAGCAAAGGGCTTGTAAAGCTCTGCAAGGAACTAAGCAGCAGATGGGAAACGGTTCAGAATAAAGATAGGTTACAGTCAAAATGGACACATTTCCATTTTCAAGGAAAAGCATTGTGCTCTTTGTAACGTGTACAGGGGCTAACTAATTAATTCTTTCCACTTCAAAAAAGAAAAAATCAAAGATGATAAATGAGCAGTACAGAAGTAGATAAAGGGACTCTTTTCATTCTCTCTCAAGGTACATGAACAAAAAGTCAACCAACCAGATTGAAAGGAAAAAGATGAAAACTCAGGGCACAACACATATGGCACTCGGTGCCACAAAGGGTTATGGCAGCCAAGCTCAGTAAGTTTAATTTTAGTACAGGTAAGTTTAATTTTAGTGCAGGTTCCTGTCCCCATCCTTACCAGCCAGAGGAGGAACCAAATTCACACTGAGAAGATGCTGGTTCAGGGCTAACTCCTACAACCAGCTGGGTGTTACACAAGTGTTTCTGTGGTCTAAGACTGCCTACCAGTAAGTACAGAGCTAGTAACACACTTCTTCACAAATGTATTTTAATTTGGCTGGTGAAAAACGCTGCATAAAAAATTGTGAGAGATAAATTAAGATTGTGAAAGGATGCCTGCTCTCCTTTCTGGGCACAAAGTCTCCAGCAGCCTGGATGAACAGGCTCTTGGTTACATAGACACATTTGCATCAGGGTGGCCTTTATAAAAGTCTCCACATTGTCCTGTGAAGTGTGGGGCCTGACCTGTGCCACAGATCAGCTGCTGGGGTGCTGAGCCTCTGATTTGGTCACATTCAGCTTGGTCGTTAAGTAATTATTGCTTCTGGTCTATCTAGTGCATACTGTTACATGAGTGGTGAGAGGGGCTCTGCATCCCCTGAGCCAGCAGCATGTGTTACAGCAAATAAATGTCTTTCTGTCTGTATTTTTTTTTTCCTTTCTTTTACTGTCTCTAAGCTGAGGGGATCCCTGCACAGCAGAGAGAGCTGCCTGGAGGCCAAGAATCTGAACAAGCAACACCAGCCCACCTGGAAAGCCATGGAGTTAGCTGCAGCCAGAAAGATCCTCAAAGGCAGCTTGGCTTTGTAGGAACGGTGGCTCCACAGGCGATGTGCGCCAGCTGTCACGCCCAGAGCCGTCAGCAGGAAACAGAAATACGCTGGAAGACACAAACACAAAACACAGGGTGTGCCACGGGGCCCACTGACATTATTTGTGCTCTCTTTGGTGCGAAGATGCTCCTTGCCCTGCCTGCTGACGCCTGCAGGGTCACTCAGGAGATGAGGCTGGGCAGACAGGAGATGAGGTTCTCAGCCCACCTCTGCCTCACAGACTCTTTGCCTAAAGGGGACAAACCCATTTTGCGAGTGTAAAATTAAAACAAGAGCAGATTCAAACATTAAAGAATATTACAGGACAACTTCAAATCAATTTACACCATCTGCAACAATGCGTTGCTTAGCCAGGGCTCCCTGCCACCCTGCACACAGAGACCTGTTTTGGTTAAAACAGCCTATTTCAAATATCTAAACAGAGTCACCAGAACAAATAGGGAAAATGCAATCCCCAAAAAGGGGTTTTCTACTTGTGTCTGTGCAAGAGTCTGTCCAGCAGGGAACCCTGTTAGACAGGCAGTGGCTAGACAGGAATTCACAGTCTGCTTTTCCCAGTATGTAATATGAAACATTTGTCTTTGCAAGAAGAAAACAAATGTGTATGTAGGTGTGTGTCTACTGTATCCCTCCATCAACTCCCAGCTCACAGTGCTTGAAATTGCAGCATCTGACAGAAAATATAATAGAAAGGTATTTGGGAAAATAACAGCAACCATATTTCATGTTGATTGTCACCCCTGCGGACTGAAGAAGCAAATGGACTTTTTCCACTCCGCTGGTGGATCCATCAAAAACAGATTTACCCAAACTGCTTCCCATTATGTCCATGGCCAAAATCCCTGACATCTCCTGTACAGCAAACCAAAGCCTTTCTCACAAGATGCAGCAGACAGCTGGAGTCAGAATGGTCCCAGTAAAGATGATGCCTCTCTAAAACGTGCTTTGGTTGCCATCGCTGAGAGACAATTCTGATTTTCAGCAAGCTGAGTGCTCATGGTACTCCTAGAAAAGGCTCATTTGTGCAGTTATGCCCAGTGCACTGAAGTCCATAATGAAATTAAAATTTCTACTCGCTTGAAGGGAGGTACAGAAATGAACTAAAATCAGGCATTCTCTCTGCACATTATCTACAGAGTTTGCTGAATTTACAGATTACTCTTAGACCAGTAAAAATGCTGACACCACAACTCCACTGCTATCCTGCAGTTGTTGCATATGCCTTGTTAGAGAAAGGATTTGGACTTCTATGAAATTAGGGAAAACCTATCTTGCTATTTTCCATGTGTGATGTTGAGCTGTGCAGAAACATCACTAAATAAAGCCTTCCAAATCACTCAAATGACTGTAATTGTGGGAACAGATCTGTGACACACAGAATACTGACATTATCCAGCTAACATAAAACTATTAAGGTTAGAGTCCTGAACCATTACAAGAACATATTTCCTGTGGGCTTTATGACTGGTTAACCTCCTGCTAGTCATGGGCTGAAATCTCCCATCTTCAGCAGTTTCTTTGCTTCCTTAAAGCACAAGGGGGTTTTTCTCCCACTTCAGAGCAACAGATCATTTAACTGACCAAGTGCTTCTCAAGGGCATCCATCCATCTCAATCATGAATGTTTGCTTAAAACGAGAATGAAGGATAAAGGGTAGAATGAGAGATCTGCAACGTTAGGGCTGATTTCACTTCCCTTCTCTGTCCAGTGTAAGAAGGAGGCTGCATGGTAGGTAACAGACCACATGGAATATCTGCACTGAACACAATCTGGGACAACCCTCTCTGGCCCTTTCCAGCCCCCCAGGGACTTGCCAGCCTCAGCCCACTCCTGCAGTGCTCAAGCGATCAAGGAAACAGCTGGGGCTTATACCCACGCAACATGCCTATTTTTTGGCTTTGCAGAGGAGGAATCATAAGAGCAGGAATCTTCCTAATATAAATCCCGAGGGCTGAAACATCCCCGGAAACAAACAAACAAAATTACTCAGGAGGTTCAGTGTCAGAGCAGAAACAAATCCTGTCAGACAAATGCATTGCTCGGTGACAACAAGTTTTGTGATTCTTACAGCAATTAGGGTGCCCGAAAATAATACCTGACCACTAACCCCAATGTATAAATAGCCAAGATGACAAACATTTGCCATGTTTGTAAGGAAGAGGTCTCAAGCCCTCCTTTGCAGAATTAATTAGGATCTCAAACCAAAAATCAGACTACAAAGCATTTGATTTTACATTATTCATGCACAGCTACAGTAACTGTATGAGAAGAAAGCCACTATTTGCCCACTTGTCTCGTTTTTGTGGATGGGAGTGTGTGCAGGGGGTGAACATGTCAATGAAACACAGAAGGATTACAATGTGGAGCAAAGCAGCCAGTTAATAGCAATTCCTCCTGATACTGAAAACACTCTTAGACCTGTAGCTAAACGGGTCTCCTAAGTAAGAGAGTAAGTAATATTTATTGCAGAAAAAAGGGGGGGAAAAATGAAACCACAAGAAAAGTACCAATAAACAACGTGGAATTCAAACAAATAATGTTATATTTCTTTTTAATTTAGTGGGATAGCTAATGTACGAAGACGAAAATAGCCAGATGTGTCCTCTGCATGTTCTACTAAGGTCTGACAGGAGCATTTCCAACCAGGAGCTCACTCAATAGAGCACAGCACAAGCAAAATGATTCAGAACTGGAGCAGTGGTAGAAACACGTAAAAGGGGGAACAAAGAGGAAGAGGGGGAAGAGAAAAGAGCAGGAAAACCTGTGCAAAAGGACAAAAGAGAGAGCCAGTGCACAGGGACAGGGAGAGGATGCAAGAGAAAGACAGACGAGGTTAAGGTAATGTGCAGGCAGGGAGCTGGCGGGTTGCTAGGCTTCCAACACACTGTGCCTGTGCACAGATGCTATTTATGGGAACACGCCAGAATCAATAAGCAGAAAATTTCTATTCAACATTCTTATTAATGACCTGAAACAAAGGCAAACAGCATACTAATTACAACAGTGGATGATGCTATATTTAGAGCAGCAGTGAGAGAGCTAAGAAAACACGGAAGGATCCATGCAGAAACAGGGAAAGTAAGGCTCAAAGCAAAGACAAAGCCAAGTAATGTAGTTTGGGGAGCAGTAATTAGAGACAGGGATCTGTGATGAAGATGAGAAGCTTGGGGAAGCAGGGGCCTGAAAGGAGGATCACCAGCAGTTCATAAAATATTCCCAGTGGGCCATACGATAAGGCAGCAAGACATCAGTGTGATTTTGAACGGCAGGCACAGAGGTATCATCTCACTGTCAGACAGAAGCAATGACAACTATACCAGGCAAATCATTTAAAAATGGATGGGAAATCAACAGCATAAAACATTTAAGCCACCTTTTTTGGAAAAACTCATTATGCCCCTAGCTGGACTTCCAGAAAAGCTTTACTAAGCCCAGGGCCAAGCTCATCTGCAAATCGCAGTGTCCAGGGAACTGGCCTCTTATGAAGATACGGGGAGATGTTGCCACAGTCTCTATCTACTTCACAGGCATCAGGAAATCATACGCTGCTCTAAGTGGTTGCTTAAATTGGAGCAGATCTCACCCTCTGAAAATTTCGATTCTGTTTTATGCTGAATATCAAAATTAGAACTTACTCTGTTTCTGAAACCTGGGACCACATTAGAAAGATACGTATGTATTGTTTGTGAATCCAGTACATTACAATTTGATTTTATCTTGTTATTAAAAAAAACAAATCAACCAAAACAAGATGTTCAACAAGCACTGGGCTCACTCTGCGTATCTGAACAGACAATGCTGGCTCCGGAAAGCAAGGAGATGACTGGACATCCTTGTTCAGCACAGATGACAAGAAGACACAGTGGGATAGCAACTATCCACACGTTACCAATGTCAAACATAACCTAGTTAGATGGAGCAAATCACAATTATCTCGGAGGGACAACACATCAGACAGGAAAACAGGAGCAGTGAAACAAAATCAACTGCACGTTCACAATAGCACTACTGTCAATACACAAGCCATCTTTAAAATACAGAGTGATGTCACACAGTTGTTCCCGTGGGGTGGCAGCACACAGAGCCTGGCACCAACTCACACCCAGTGGCTGCGATCCCTGTGCACGGGTGGCACGGAGAGGATGGACAGCAGGGCCGGGAGCAGGGAAGGGAATCAGCCCTTGCCAGTCCCACTGCTGGCATCTCTCTCCCATGTGCCTCCCAGTCTCTTCACAGGGATTTGAACACTGCATTCAACCACAGCAAGGTGACTACTCTGAACCTGGCACAGGCCTGGAGAGCCATTATCCTCACAGTTTGGTCTCTGTGCATTGTTCCAAACACAGACCCCACCATAGCCCTATCTTCCAAACACACTCTGGGACTGGGCAACTTCTGTGAACCTTTGAGCTTTTTTGCGTGTTACAGCATGTAAGAAACTTTTTTCCTGGTCCTGAGGCAGACTTGGTTTTAAGTCAAATGATGACACATCTTACATCAGCCAGCACTGGGGTGTATCACATCAAGTGCCAGCAAGCAGGGCAGAAACTCCGAGACCACCAATGTCTCCCTGGTACCAACAATTGGGAAAAACACTTGGGGAAAAGTGCTCACCCCTTCAAACAAGACAGATGACAGGCCTTGTGAGGTCAGAGGAGTGGCTCACCTAGCCCCATACTTTCTTCTAACAGGGGTAAGGGGAGTTGCTATGCAGAGGAGACAAAAGAAGAAAAAAATAATTAAAAAGGAAAAAAAAAGACAACATAGCCCAGTTACTGCTGCACTAGCACTGCCTGCACACTTCAAGTGGTGTGGACTTCAAGATGTGGTATTTTGCACAGACAGTATGTGAAAAGTAATTACCAAGGCAAGTAATTACTGGAGGCTGTCCCAGAGTTGTTATCACACTTGCTCTGACCAGGAGGGTGACAGACCTTGGGTCAGGATAGCCACCAAGGGTCAGGGCCTTGGTTTTATGTCTTCTTCTGAGGACATCAGCCCCATTTACTCCTGTGCTGGCTGCTGTCCCCTCCTGCCAACCCACTGATGCAAAGCCCTGCTCACAACCAACCCACTGAGTTATTTTGTACGTGCTCAGGGAGCTGCTCCTTCAGTGGCGTCCTCAGCTTCCAGTTGCTATTTTGGAAAAACCTTAGCTCTTCTACTGTCACCTTTCTGGGGACAGCTTCAGAAGCACACAGCACTCTGTTCTGATGGAGGTCCCACTGCTGGGTCATGACATTCCCAACAGTGTTTAGCCTACGAAGTCTGACACGTTCCCAGGCCCAGCCTGAAGTTACGTTCAGCAAAGGCTTACACATTTTCACAAACCCACACTGTGGCTCCAGCAGTTCAAGGATCAGGAGGCAAGATCCCATGGATATAGGAGGCAGTAATTTCCTCAGACGTGAATTCTAATCACACTAATGGCAAAGAAACCACGTCTTTTGCTTGGGGAATCAAAATTAACAAATGCAAGGGCTGTGCTTCACCTGTAGACATCTGTTAGCTCTTCAACAAGAGGGCAGCTGGAGTCAGCTGACCTTAAAATGCTGTTCATGATGAAGACATCTCGTGACATGACACCATTGGTGGAAATTCTCTCTCCAAAGTCTGAAGCAAGCTGCCGAGAAATTTTCATCTTAGCACAGGCCATTTTTTTCTCCCCTGCATATAAAAGGATACCACAACTTGACTCATTTGCATAAAAAAAACTATTTGAGGATTAAAAATAACAGGGATGGACACGAAACTTTTGTCTACTTCCACACCAGCATCGTGTGCTTATTCAATTGGATAAAAATTCCTTGTTAGGGAATTTTACTAACCAAATGAGTCAAACCCAAAGTTTTCCATTAGGCTGCAAGAACTGCACGAGACATAAAAACAGCAAGTTGCTCAAGCACAAACATGCATAGCTGACTGACTGCCATAAATACGTAACACTCCTGTTACTTCCAGTGGTGATTTTTTCCTTTCTAAAAATTAAATTACATCTGCATATCCTGTATCTGCCTTCTCCTCCTCACTTCTGGGGTTTTGCTGTTATTCAGTGGCAGATTCAGGACTAATATGACCAAACCAGGGAAAGCACTTCCAGTAGCACTGAGTGGTGCCTAACTCCATTCCCACTGAAATTCAGGGCAGCACTGCCACCCACTTCAGTAGCTGCACCATGCCTGGTCTCTTCTGAACTCCTAGGAGATCCTCCACTTCACTACACACACAGACAGAGGTAGAAGATTCTCTTCTGATTCAACATCAGGGCTCTGATTCAACATCAGGGCTCAGACAAGAAATGCAGTCAATAATTTTGTGGTGCCTGCTATGCTTTTGTATGCTTTCATTAGACAATGCCGAGTTTGGGGATACATTTTCTTAAAATGCCATGTCTGCCCTCAGAATGGCAAGTTTTCCTACCCCAAATCAGACCAGCAGTCCTTTCAAACATCTTGGTTAAAAACGCTGGGTGATGTCATGCACTGCACCGGTGGGAGGGCCGGGGTCAGCATGCAGCATTCTTGGATGTATATTAGATATCAAGTCACCAGCACACATCTCTACTGCTAAACACCAGGAAAACCTTGGAGATCTCTTCCTCCACAGCAGAGAGACACCAGGGAGCAGTAACACATCATTCAGCCCACAGCATCCTGCTAAAAAAGCCTTGTTTTCTGACCTGGAACTACATTTATTAAGGAGGAAGAAATTTTCACCTTAGTCCCTAAATTGCTGCCAAGAAGCGATGTTGAATTAGTGCTCTGGCCCTGGGGTCTCTGGGAAGGAAACACTGCTCTGCTAGCCAACCCTCTGCTCACTGAACCCTGCTAACTATCAAAGGCTGGCATCAAAAGCTCCTTGGGCTGGATTCAAACAAGCAAATGAGAATTAAAAAGCACTGGCGTGCAGCAGCACCAATTCCCTGGGCCGCCCACCATACAGGTCATGCCAGCTCTCACGGGGAGCTGCATTTTCCTGTGGAGACCAAACATGTGAAATCTCAGGCCAGAAAGTTTCATCTAAAATTAGATCTACACATCCTCTGAGCTACTCTAAATTGAGCCAAGAGAGAAAGAGATAAGAAGCAGCACATCAAAGAAAAAGGGGAAGCAGAGTTTCAGAGCTGCAGAGAAGATGATTTCTGATGATGCCCTGCTCCTGCCCCGCTGTAGTGTGGTGGAGCTCCAGGAGAAGCCATCTATCACATCCCCTTGGCCCTGCCATCACCAGCTCATGAAATCCAGGCTGCCTCTGCCTGGATGCACATGCCTGCGTATGCATTTTCAGGAACATTCCCCAGAGCCAGCACTTTTGGCTGAGTATACAAAAAACTTTATTCCGGTTGGAATAGCAGAAATGTTCATATTGACAATTGCTGCCAGTGTGACATAAATAAGGCCAATAGAGCAATGGAAATCGTGGCTGACAGCAATCATTCCAGCCAATGCTAGAATTCCCCTAGGAAGGAAATACAGATTCCCTGAACACACCAGCAACTGAAGATTGCCTTAAGATGTTGAGCAGCTTACACGTATTTTTAGATCAAAAGAGAAGGCTGGAAGATGCTTTGATTTCTCTGAAATTTTTGATGCTTATATGTAGCCTGTCTCAGCTCAGCTGGGTCCTGCGTCATCACAAAACCATGGGCAGATTTCACTTCTCTCCCAGTGACCTCTCTGCTGTCCTCAATCCGCACACTGACTCGGGCTCTGGTGGGTTTTAAGTGCTCTATAAATGCCAAGACAGAATTAATGCCAATTTTACCTCTTTTTTCCAAGGACAGAGTAGAGAAATAGCATGGTTAAGCTGTTACCACGGTACCCCAGAGCCTTCAGAGTGTTCAGCAGGCAGCTCTGCCCCAAGGAAGAAGGTTTAGTTATTGTTTAGCATCTCTGTCAAAAAGGGACAAAGCCAAAGCTCGCCCTATGCAGAACCAGGTACACGACAGGGGAACGCCCTGCCCTGCCCCAGTGCCCTCCCAGTGCCCACCGGAGCAGAGATCTGATGGGTTTGACTTTTCAGGGCTTCACAGTCAGATGATGTTTCCTTCTGTATCACTACACCTTGCCTAGATGCTTTGTGTCTGCTTCACTTGTATGCTATCAGCTGCGACACCTTCCCTCCCCCTTCCAAAACCAAACAGAGCTCAGAGAAAAACCTGTTGCAAAAAATGGCCTCTTCCAACTTTCTCTCCTGGCAGTTTGAGCCTCAGAATTGGGCTGCAAGTGCTAAACCTCATTAAAATTATAAGGCACAAGCCCCTTGCACCCAGCAGGTCAGTTAGCCAGAGCTGTCAGGTTAGAGGATGGTGCCAGGGCAGAGGAGGAGACCTTTGTCTCCAGTGTAGTGGGCAGGCTGATGCTCCCCAAGGGCACTCATCAGATGTTTGCTCTCCATGCTCCCCCAATGACTCCTCACTGTGTCCCTCCAGCACAAACAGCCCTGCCCCTGCCCAGCTCTGCTCCCCCAATTGAGCTCTAGCACGCAGATCATCTGAGAAGCCACTGTCCAACAGTGTGCCAAGAAAGATCCTCCAGAAATCCCCATCCCCTGCTATTGAGGCCCCTGCACAAGAGGAATGGCAGCACACAGGATTCCCGATGCTAGCATCACGAACAGCCTTCCCCTCTGTTTCACATCAGCTTTGCTTTACTTAGCACAGCTATTGTTAATGTTTCAGCTCTCCAGTGGGGCAGCACATTTTACTGTTAGCCTGAATGGTAAAAATAAAATCCGATTACAAGAAATTGCTTGGCTTCAATTATAACATCAGTGTTAGTTACAAGTGCAACTGTGACTGCAGGGAGGGTAGGCGGAGTGGCAGAGGTGAGGAACCACACTAAATTCAATACAGTAAGCCCCTTGAGACTTCTCCTGCAGAGAAGTCCATCCTGACTCATCCACTGAAACTCCTCAGAGCTTGTATACTGCCATGCCCACCTGCACACGTAACCAAAGATAAAAAGCTAGAGTCAGAAATCCCTGATGACTCCCCACAGCTGCCTGCACCAGCTCAGGGGCTGGTGGACCTCGGCTAAAGAAGGAACTTTATGCTTTTGTGGCCTTTGGCTGGGTTTTTGTGTTTGCCACAGCCAGCTCTGGGGGTGCCAACAAACCCCTCCTTCACAGGGCTAATGCACAGGGATGCCTCTCCCAAGCCCACAATGACAGGGGGCAGCCCAAATGCCAACAATCCTGCCAAATTCAGACAGGGACTTCTACCTTTGCTGGATGCAGCTGTCATCTCTGTCCTCATCACACAGATCAAAGGGAAAGAGTGCTTGAGGTTCTTGTGGCTTGCCTGGAGCATGGGTCAGAGCAGCCAAGCAGGGTTTTGTGCTGGGTGAACATCGTGATGTCCAAGCACGCACAGCTTCCCTGCTCACTCACTCACTCCCACCGCAGGAACTCTTCAGGAGTGCCTTGAACCCACTCCTGAGAGCAACAGGACCAAAGGACCATTTCATGCATCCAGGGCTCAGCACACACACAGAAATTTTTTCCCCATTCCTTTGTTGTGCTCTCAGTGACCACGTGATGTGCAGCACACAGGACAGAGGGAAACAACACAGGAGCACCACCAATGTACAGGGGATTAAATCAGGATAAGGAACAAACCCACATACTTACAGCTGAACATTGTGACAGACAAGACCGTAAGGAACCACCTCCAGCAACAGTTAAAACAAGAGGGGAGTGAACATTGGGGAAGGGAAAACATCTGACAGGCAGGAATGTCCTCAACAGGAGATCATCTCAGAGCGAGATTCTGGAACAGACCCAGGAATACTCTCAAGTGACTGTATCCATACCTGTTCCATCAACAGGCTGCCCAGGGACATGCTGGAGTCTCCATCCCTGGGTGGATTTAAAAGATGTGCACTTGTGGTGCTTAGGGACGTGGTTTAGTGGTGGACTTGGCAGCGTAGGCTAATGGTTGGTTTTGATGATCTGAGAGGTCCTTTCCAACTCAAGAGAATCTGTGATGCTGTTCTATCTGTGCATTATGTGAGGGTGTGTTCCCAGTTTTACCATGCCACCTCCAGCTCTGGGGCTCGTCCCATTTTTAAGGAGAGAAACACTGTTTAAGAAAAGACTTTGTTCCTGTCAGGGATGATGGGACTTCAGCTCTTGATGCCCAGAGGGAAGGAACAAGCCAAGAACTTGGCTATTAAGAGTGGCTATTGGCTATTAAGCTGTGTAACTATGCTTTCAAATGGACCAGGGGAAGAAAAGCCAGTCCAAAACTTCTCTGAAGACAAGCAGAGCTGCTCCCCTGTGCAGATGTGCACCTCAGGAATGGAATTACCATTCTGATGCTCCACCTCTTCTCCACTCATCATCTAGTGGACCAGCTGCTGTCTTGAACTGCTGAAAGCATGGTGGAGCTGGGGGCTGATGGACAACGAGGCCAGACACCTTTATTCCACAGAAACCTCCCAGAGCTGCTCCCTGCTCACAGCTGGGACTGTTCTGGGAGCCAGCAAACAGGAGGTCACCGCGGGGAGCAAGGTACAGAAAGGTCCTTCTGTTCATTAAGCCCTTCGCACCGACTATCCAGGATAAATGCACTTGTTCCCTATTTCCTGACCCAAAACCTCGCCTACAGCAATCACCTGAGCATAACCACTGTCCAGGCCACAGAGGAGCATAACCACTCTCCAGAGCGGCAGCAGGAGCGACAGAGAAATTTCCATCAAATGTCTCCATTTCAGTGGGTGTGAAACAGAGACAGTATTTCCACTCTCCTTCATCCACAGAGTACCAAGGGGAACTTCCCTGGAGCTAGGATTTTTCTATTTACAGCTGTCTGCGCCGAGTTTCCAACACCGTGCGCAGAAATGGTTTGGGACTAAAACCAGTTAATAACCAGAAAGCCAGCAGGTGGCACTCACGAATATCCAAGATTCTGGAATCATGCAGGACCAATAAAACTTGCATCTGCAGTGCACAACAGCAACTTGTGCCTCATTACACAGGCGTGCTACCCACCGGGCAGCCTGAGAAAGTGGCGATCACCCTAAGTGCTAAGACCGTAATTGCTTCAGTCTCTCTTATTGAAGGGATCCAGGCATCCCAGGCAGGATCCAGGCATCCCAGGCAGGATCCAGACTCTTGCCTGGGAACAGCTTGCATCTCAGCAGGGGTGCAGCTGGGCAGCACCGCTGCTCCGTCTGCACTCCCAGCCAGCCAGCACTCGTGTGCACGGGGGAAAGCTGTGGATAAACATGGCACAGGGCCCGCCACGGCTGAACATGAACAATCTGGTGCTCTCAGGAGCACTAAAACATCTCCTAAATGCTGCTAAAACAACTGCAACAACCCTCTCCCCCCATATGAGCACCATTAGGACAAGGCCATCCTCCTTCCCAATGCGAGGCTCTGGCAAGGCACAGCAGCGTGTGACATCCACTCGTCCCTCAGGCAGCTCTGCCAAATATACCCAGGTGATTTGGGATTTCTGGGTGGCCATGCTTGTGCAAGTTTTTAAAGTTGTTTCAGCAGCCTGAAATAAAAGGTTTTAAAAGGTAAACAGCTTAATCTTTTTTGTGGCGGCTCTATTTCCTAAAATTAATTTGGCTGCTTCACACACTTCCTCACAAGCCCTCTGTGAAGACTAAAAAGCACCTTTTTCCAAACAAAATCTGAGAAAATCACGTGATCCCCCAGATGGAGTCTTTAAGAAGTTATCATGAGCCCACCAAAAGAAACTGCGAGCAGCTGTTAGCATCGGGCACTGCAGTGAAACTTCTGCCTGTACAAGGATTTCAGAGTTTTTTGGTTTGTTTTCCTAAATCAAACAGATAAACCTCACTGGGACTGCCACAGGGTGGACATGGCTGGACCAAGGAGGTTCCTGGTTAAGAAGCATAACACAGGGGATGGTTACTAACCCCTGGTTACTAACATAGGGGATGAGCCTTGCACAGAGTTTCCTCCCAGGTGGCCTCTGGAAGGTGGTGCAGCATGCCCAGCCCAAAGGAGAACAGCAGTGAGAAACAGCCCCAGCTGGCCCTTTGCACAAGTTCATTCCTGGGAAATCTGCGTGCTTGGCCCAGCCAGCCCCACCAGCAGCGAGCTGCTCCCACCCTGCTTCACTTCCTCGCGGGAGCCTGGAGAGAATGGTGACGCCTCCCCTTCAAACCTCCGTGGTGCTGAGCACCAGGGGGAAGGCAGCAGGGTCTTCTCCACACGCCCCTGCACCAAACCACAAGTGAGGCTGGCAAAGAGCAAGGCAAGAGAGCTCCCAGTGAGGCCGGGCTGCCGCAGCAGGGGACATTCCAAATCCACTCGGCCGGTTCCATGGCTGTCCCACAGGCACAGCCCAGGGCTGCTCGATGCCTCGCACACACCGCCTGCTGCCTCTTGGGTCAAGGCAGCTCCCAGCTCATGGAAAATTTTGACATGAGTAATTTCATTGTTTTTGTTCAGCTTGGACTGAAATCAAATTCCACAGAGACACTGGGATGGTCCCGAAAGCCTATGTTTTAACCAGCTTATCTGTACATCCCTTGAAAGATAACCCAATTCCCGGTTCTGCACCGAATCAAATCCCCAGTTCTGCACCACCCAGAGCACCGTTTGGGATCCCTTGTGCAGCCCTAGCTCCATGTGGGGTGCGGGAAGCTGCAGCGCGGGCCTCAAGGTGCCGGGGCGGGAGGCAACGGGAACAGAGCAGCACAGATAATCCTGAATAAACAACCAGCTGAGCCTTCCTTGGCAGCGCTTTCCCATTGTCTATTATGTACAGCTGGACAAATGTCAATAAATTACCAATGGAAATGAGCCCTGCCGAGCAGGCAGCTTGGCTTGAAGAGCTGTTTTCTAGGTGGCACAGTGGCATTTCAGCTCCACTTTGCAATCGGGGCTGCATCAGCTGCCTTCGGGGGTGGGAAGGGAAGGAGGAAAGCGAGCCCTGCACAGAGGGAGGGTTTGTACCCGGCCTCCCCCAGGGGAGAACACAACGAGAGGTGGATGTCTTGGGGGAGGAGAAAGTAAAAAGCCAAGCAGGCAGTGGTGAGTCATGGGAAGCTGTCGGCCTCCTGCCAGGCACCACGGAGGTCACAGCCAGCACTGGCATCCCACTCCCAGAACACTTGTTCCTGCAGCTTATCCATGGGGGAACTTTGGTGGGGAACATGGAGCAAAGCAATGCAAGGGCTTGCACAGGATTACTGGGAAGCTTCCCGAGTCCCAGGAAAGCTTGGGAAGAGAAAGAAAACCATGGAGGGATGCATGGAAGGCTGCAGCTCCTCCATCTGCACCGTTGAGCGTACACACATCCCTGCACTACCTGACACTACGCTCATACCCGCCATCCAAGCTTGCCAGCGTGCCAGCCCTGCTCCGAAGGCTGGCTGGCAGCCAGCGCCCACAGAAAGGCAGTCTCACAGCTGATCTGCACAGGGAAGGAGACGTGGAGAACTAGGGAGGGCGAGGGACACGTCTGATTGACACTTATTCCTTCCAACACAACTTCACGGGTTGGCCCCTTGCACACTGAAGCAAGGTGAATTTGTCAACTTAAGCAACCCTTTTTTATCTACCCTGAGCTGCTCAGAGGCACCTCAGAAAGAGATCACCAGGGTGACAGCAAGCTAATTTGTCTGGCATATTCTGCAGGAGACTGTGTATTTTCACACTGCTCACTGCCTCTGAGGGGAGCAGACCTGGCAGCAGCCAGATGCGAGAGTGGCACGCAGCATCCAGGACAGCTGGAGCCAGCGCACTCACTCCCTGCTGTGGAGCCCCTGTAAAAACCACCCACCAAATTCCTGTAAAAACTCTGTGGTCTGCTTTAGGGTGGCTGTTAAAAATAAGGATGCCAAGAAATGAGAGGTTCTTTATTTCAGAAGGAAAGGCATTAAGCTGCAAAGTCGTTGAGACTCATTTATTATTTAGCATCTGTTTAATCTCAACCAGGAAAAAATACCTCAGAGGATGGAGGGCTGAATTGGTAATTCTGTCCTTTGCCTCCAGCCTGAGGGATTTTTGTAATTAAGGACAGTGAAATCAGAGACGATTTCAAATTGTCTTCTTGGAAAGGCAAAACAGAAAAAGAAAGCCCACCTGCCTGCACACTACAGGACCTAAAAGGGTTGAAAGCAGATCACAGGCTGTGCATTCTAGCCATACAGCTCCCACAGACTCTCCTGGTCTCCCTGATCATCAAGCTGTGGCCAAGGTAAACTATGAAATCAGCTTGAACACAAGCAGGAATAGGGAGGCGAGAGGAGTAGTGCTTACAGAAGGAAACTGTGCAAAACACAACCACCCCACAAACCTCTTCTAGTCATGAGCAAGTAAGGTGAGGGATTGTGCAAACCAGGCTGCCAGTCAAACGCAGGTGCCCTCCAGGGACCCAGAAACTGAGTATGGTAATTGATGTAAAGATTTATTTCCCAACTGCAAGCAGCAATGATGGTGATTTCTGGGGGTTTAAGACAGACTGAATATCAAAAGCTGAACTGGTGAAAAAGAGATTTAGGACTTCTTCGAACAGAAGGGATAAGCCTGACTTCCAAAGCATTTAGCTGGGGCTTCTGAAGAGTCACCTCGACACTAATGATGGCAGCCTAACAACCCAAATTCCATGTCTGTGAGTTCCTGCAGCAGAGACCCTTCTTTCCTCTGTATAAAAGAGTCCCACGCTGTTATATTCTCCACTCACCCAAAAGGAGGTTATTTATCCAAGAAATTGCACCAGCTGTAAGCAGCACTCAAGTTTTTACCCTCTTGGCCACCGAGATTTATATGACTCAATATATGATTCTGCCTGCTAAATAGTGATGCTGACATTCACCATCTATTTGGTCTCACAAACCCTGACAAGCCTTGCACAATACCGCAGTGCTTCTATGTAGCTCTTCTCTCAGCACCATTCTTTTGTGGAGAAAAGAGGACCTCACTACAGGATGGGAGAAAAGATGATGTATTCCATATTCTCTTTCTCAAATCGAACCTTGGCTTTTCACGGCTAGCAGGACAGACACGGCAAGCCACCTCCTCCCCTCAGAAAGCAGAGCCAAGCTTGTCTTCCCTGAGCCAGCCCCTAACAGCTCTTCCCCGACTTTTACATCTTCCCTAACGAGATGCATCGCCTTCCCCAAGAAACCAACGACGAGCTGATTTTCTGCTCCAAACCGGAGCAGAAAACCGTGGGTGTTCAGAAAGCAACAAGGTGAAACAACAAAGGGACGGCCGGCGCGTCCTCCCTCAGACCCTTAAACCGAAACATCCGCGCTTGACTGGGCTTTTTTAACTAAAAAACCTGATAAATGTAAGCGGAGGGAGAGCGCCTCCAGTTTCTACAGCAACCGAGGGCCCGGCGCGGCGCTGGCAATGGCATCCCGGGAGCGGCCGGGGGGGGGCTCGGGAACAAAAGCGACCGCGCCAGTGAACAGGGCACGGACACGGGAACCCGAGACGCGCCCGCCGCCAGAGCGGGGCCGCCGCCGGCCGCCCCTCGCCCCCCGCCCCACCTGCAGCGCATCCCCCGCACTCACCCCAGAGCAGGGTGAGGATGTGCGCCCGCGGCACCAGGCTGAGCGCGTAGACGGCGCCCAGGTG
>VZTE01000262.1:5935897-5983076 GCA_013397775.1 Eulacestoma nigropectus
GGCGCGCCCCCGCGGCAGCGCGGCCCCGCTCCCCTGCTCGCACCGCCGCTGCCCGCGCCTCTTCCCCCGCACCGCTCCCGCCGGCTCTCCGGCTCCCAGCAGACAAAGGTTGCAGTGGCGCTCAATTCTGGAAGCTCGTGCCATCGAAGTAAAAGATGCCACTGGCGCTAGGGAGGAGCAGGTGTTGGAGAGGTGGTGGGTAAAGTTTGCCTGTCTGGGAGTGAGAAGGTGGGCACTGGAACCAAGCAGACAAGCAGCGGGCTGTGTGTCGGCAGCGCACACCCGAGCCAAGAGCTGCCACGCTTGCTGTGTACTCGGTCCCACCGCGGATGGAGCGGCGCGGTTTCAGCGCTCCGGTGCGGTTCCGGGGGGCCGCCGTCCCCCCGGGTGCCCCCCGAGCTGCCGCCCCCTCTGCGGGAGAGGAAGCATCCCGGGGGTGCCAGGGCGGGCGTTGTTAATGGCGAGTTCAGCGGTGGCAGAAGGGAGGCCCGGGGGAGCGGCAGGCGGAAAGCAGCTCGCTGTTACTAGCGAGGTGCTGCACCTGCCGCGCAGCAAGAACGTCCTGCACAAGCAGCATACAGAGGGCTTCAGCCATGAGGTGGGAACCAGACACTGATTCCACATAAAACCTTTGCCTGTGATGCATTTTGTTCAGTTTTGAATGCTCCTGGGAGGACTGGAGGGAAGGAGAGAGCGGCCCAGGAGTGCCAGCAGCCCTCCGCCTTGAGACTGGATTTTCCATGATTTACAGCCTGCCATGTCCTTCCATTGCTGCGCCAGGACCGCAGAAGGAGGTGATTTAACTTTCGCTGTGTTTTCCTGCCCTGACCTCCTCCGGGTGCCCAAGGTCAACTGTCAGGCTTATTTCAAGTGTACCTACTACTGATCTAATATGTGGTACTCATTTTCCTGTTTGGACTCTGCAATCTGATGTTGGGGGCAGGCAGGAGAGAAGACTCCACCCCTTAATGATTCTTCCATGTCTCGGTGTCTGAGAGCAGAAAGAAGCCCCCATCCCTTGCACAGCAGCTGCTCCCCAGCTGCTGCTGGGCACACCCACGCAGGAGGAGAGTGCACAGCCCAAGCCCACCTCTGCACACCACGGACAGGATGCCCTGAGTGTTTTAAGGCAGGAATGTCAGGGTTCAAGGTGAATGAAATGGGAATGCTACCAGGCAGCAGCAAGGAAATATGGGGACCCAGGGAGCACATGTCTCTGAAAAGGCAGGATGCAGTTGTTCATCCTCACCTGGTTTTGCAGGCTATTAAAGCACGGCACAGGATAGATGTTAGTCTTGTAGGCTCATGCAGATGCAAGTGGCACTGAAGCCTCGCAGCTGCCTTCCACAGACATTCCTGCCACCCTGGCAAGAGGCAAATACAAACAAATTGCTTTGCAAGATTTCCAGCTAATTTGAGTCACTGATGAACACATCTGTGAAGGCTCCCCCTGTGAGCCTTTGCACACAATACCGTAAGTTTCATACCCTACATTTATCTCCAGTTCCCAGCAGTTTGCTTACAGAGCAACCAACACAGCAGGGAAAGCAGCTGAACAAAGATGACATGAAAAATGCTCTGCTGTGGCCAGAGGTGCTCTGGGTGCAGGGAGTGCTGATGCTTAGGGTAACACTCGGGTAACTTCTGTGAAGGAGAAGTCCTCGTGCCCCTCTCCAGGTGAAGCTGGCTGCATGCAGAGAAAGCTTGTCAAGTGCAGCAGCAAAACTGTAAAGGGGATATTATGTGGTACCCAGCCCACCTGGCTCAAGAGGGGTCCCTGATGCTCATGGAGTTGCTGGTCCTGATGGAGGAGCAGATGACGCCCAAGCCAGACCAAAGCATCCCCTTTGAGAATGTCATTGCACAGTGTCATTCGTCATGAGCGGAGCCCATCACTGTTCCCCTGATCCCAGAAATCACTGCTCGGACAGTGGCAACTCGGTGACAGCATCAGCATTTGTCCCATTGCAGTGGCTCTGGGAAGCAGCATATTTTGGGACATGATACTGTGACAACATATATCCTCTTTTAAAAAGCTACCTGGTTACATAGATCATAATGTCAGGACTACATACCACAGACAGAGGTCTGGACCTTCAGATTAAGGCCTTGCTAGTACCCAGAAATGCAAAGAAAAGACTTTGCAAATCTGACTCCTACTTCCCTTGGTAAAAAAATAATATTGGAAAACATTCAGTGAGCCAGAATTGCCTAGAGGAAAAAACCTGGGGAGCTGCAACCAAAACAGCAACAGAGTTAAAAGGAGATTTTCTCAATAAACATTCCAGGGTTCGTATTTTTAAAAGCGAAGGATGTGCAAGTCTGGGGGGGGAAAAAAAAAGCTTGAGTGGAGTTCAGAGATCTGGAAACAACTTGGTTTTGTCTGCTGTACCTAATGGTGAATGTAGACGTGCTGAAAATGAGAACTCAAGGCAGTGTTTTGAGAGGAAGGTGACAGCCTCCCTCTTGTCTGCACATCTTGCCTTTGCTGGCAATTCCAGCTGGACTTTCTGTTCTCGTGCCTGTCCGTCTGCTTGCTGAGTTTGGCCTCCACTGCTGCAACAATGCCTTTTCTGTGCAGGTAAAAGAGGCACCTGGCACTGAGCTGTGGTCCAGGGGACCTGTGCGTAGTTCTTGTTCCTGTCTTGTGCATTGCCTTCACCCAAGTCTCACTGTGTGGTCTGCCTCACACAGCTCTTGCTCAGATCTCACTGATGGGTGAGAGGGCTGGACTACACACTCAAATCTGCTCACAGGAAGCAGGCAAGCTTGTAATTCCCCCTGGGACTGAGCCTGCCTTTCTGAACCTGGCTGAAATGCTGCACCATCTTGCTGAACACATTGGCACGGGCTCCGAGTGGTGCTTGGGTGCACCCTGCAAGTGATCACACATCCTCTCAGCCTCGCCAGCGAGAGAGGGCTCATCCATCATCTGCAGCACGGAGGTGTGAAATGCTGCCCTGGGAATACCTCACTGGCAGATTCCCACTGCTGATGGGGACAGCTGTCTCTGTGCCACAAAGACACTTCTGTGTCGCTGGGAGGAAGGAGGTTACAGGTCACTCTGCCAACACAACTGAGTGTCAGTCAACCAACGCGAGAACAAAGGACAAAGACCCAAATCTTGTGGAGCTTCCTATTCCAGCAGAAAACATCATGGACTTGCGGGGTTTGGGGTTCAGCACTGCTGCTGGAGTTAGGTACTGCCCCTTAGACAAAGCCTGTTTTCTTTTCTCACTTTGCGGGGAGAAGCACGGGGGAATCCACTCAAACCTGTGCATGGCCCCTGCCTGTTGTGTTCTGTGTGTCAGTGCCTGGGTGGGCAGCAGCAGCTTGCCAGGCTGATGCCTGTGCCATCAAAAACCCTTACTGCCAAGTAACACAAGACCTGGAGGCTCTCTGCCCTACTGGGGTGAGCCAGGCTGGGATGGTCTTCTGGAGCTGAGGCTGTGAAGGGCCCGAAAGGCTTTGTAATGTCTTCATGTTTTATTATCACAAAGGTTTAAGAAACAGCAAAAACTGAGCACTAATATTGCATAGCTCCAGAATTTATTTGTCCTTCTCCAGTTATTTGACCTGACCATTTACTGCCTTAGAAAGCCACCCAAAGGAGTTCAGAGGGAGGCTTTTGCCAGGGTTTGAGAGTGGTGTGGCAAGGGGAGGCAGACACCAGTTCACCTCCATCCCAAGTGGGTCTAGGCACAGCATTGGCCTCGACTCCTGATGGGCCTGGACCCAGCAGAGCGTGGCTTTATGAGTGATATTGCTACAAAGCACATTAGTCTGCTGAGCTAATTAATTACTAACTATACCTCCTGAGGCAACCGAATCAGCAGCGAGCATATAATTAAACCCAAGATTGTTTTTTATATATTTTAAGCATTCTTCTAGAGTTCTTTGCCCAGAAGAAAGAAAGAGGGCAGTGATGATGAAAAGTGGTGAATTGTTCGTGTGAACATTGAGTATGATTTTAATGGTACTCAGTCCTGCCTGCTACCATCACATTTCAGTGCAGAGCTATTTAACATGTTGTCAACAGTGGCCTTTCTTTTTTTTTTTTCTCTTGCCATGAAAAAT
This sequence comes from Eulacestoma nigropectus, assembly GCA_013397775.1. NCBI lineage: Eukaryota > Metazoa > Chordata > Aves > Passeriformes > Eulacestoma > Eulacestoma nigropectus. The sequence goes on from VZTE01000262.1 coordinate 5,939,975, forward strand.
GAAGTAATGACCCCAGAGCATTGTTCAAATGAACACTTTAAGTAAAGAAGGAAACAAAGCCTTAAACATCAGAGGCACAAGGAGTGTGATCAGTTTTTGTGGATTGAAGTGCTTTTTGTGTACCTGGCAAAGAATGTGAGCAACAATTTCCCAAGAAGCCTTCTGTGTGCTCTCCAGGCAGACACAAACTTATTGGGTGAGGTCAGCTGCAGCTGCCTCTTTTTAGTCCTTCTTAATAAATCCCCGCTTAATTAGATGCTCTTCTGGATAACTTGCAGCTCTAAAGCTCAGAGGAATTTTAATCAGTTTAGCCTCTTTTGGGTGAGGATTGCATTAAATGTATCCATACATCCCTGCTGACTGGCTATTTGGTGATGTATCTGATCTGCAGGATCGCCAGAGAAAACATGGGAAGGATAACTCAGCATACAGCAAGTCAAGGCTGGGAGATTACCCGTTTAAGGCTGGACGTGTTGAAACTGTTCCTGGTATCAGTACAGTATTTATTGCATTCCTCAGTATTCTCTGGCAGCGGCCTTGGCCCTTCTTCAAGGCTGAGCAACTCAGCTTAGCAGCAAGCACCTCAACAGGACACTCAGCATTCCCTGCAGGGGAGGTGCTGTCAGTTGCTGGCAGGTGTTTGGCTGGATTTCCCTTTAGCTTTGAGCCATTGCTGGCTCTGTACCTGCTGCTCTGCCTTTGCGATGGGTGCTTCAGAACAATGAAACCCTTTGGGGTGTGGAGCCGTGTGGGATCGCAGGATATCCTTTATTTCTCCTCTCAGGCATAGCAGCATCCCCAGCCAGGCTGATGACACAGCGGGGTTGGTGTTGCTGAAGTACCAGCATGGTGGTGATGGTCAGGATGAAGCTGAGGGCCGTCTGCAGAACTCTGGGCAGTGGTGCCACTGCTCCGCATGCTGGCTGTGCCATGCTTCCCAAAACATACCCTCTCCCCTCCATAGCTTTTTGGGAAAACAGCTCTGGCAGCAAGACCCCTCTCCCTTGACTCTCATTAGCCTGGTCAGTGTAACACACGCTTCCTTCTGGGCAGAGAAAACAAGGCACTAAACAGCAAACCCACATTCCCAATCTTTATGTTTGGGAGCTGCGTTTTCCAGAAGGCACAACACGGGAGAAATCTGATGGAAACCTAGCACAGGCTAGAAAGGCAGCAGCAATTAAAGACAATATCCAACATTCATGTCTGATGCTGACCTTGGACCTCTGCCAGCAAAACCAAGGCAAATCCATTACAGAGCTTTACAAGCACAAAAAAGTTTTCACTCAAGTGCTTAACTTAGATGTCCTGCCTGCAGCCAGCCCTCTCTGCAGCACTGCCCCTGTTACATCCCCACCTGCTTCCAGCAAATAGGACACAGCTGCATTAACTCTGCCCTTTTCTGCCCACCCTTTTGCTTGGATGGTGAGCACTGAAGTAGCAAAGTACCTCCTCATGTCAGCTGCCATTGGACAACACCTGTGCTGCTCCGATTACATCCTTGAATTTCCTTCCATCCCTTCTTCTTTTAACTCTGCAGCCTTGGGTGGCTGCAAGAGGAGCGGCTTGGTTGGTGTTATAAAAGTATAAATCTCTTCTCACTCAGTGAGATCAAAACTAGGCTATTTGGGGCCAAAGTATTTTATCAGCATAGCTTGGCAGGGCTTCATTGCCTTCTGTAAATGAAGATGGCCATTTGCATTTATCCCATCAGATGGGTGGCTAATTGCTTGGCATTCCTTGAAGATATGAACAGACGGCAGCAGAACCAATAATTCATCTCAGCTGCTCTCAGGAGAGAAGTAGCAGATTTTTGCATCCACTCCTGTTATGGGCAGTGCAGTTTTCCTGTCCTGAGCTCCTGACAATGGCTGAGGCGGAAGCCAGCTTTCCTTTCAGCAGGGAGACACTATGTCTATGCTGCCATAGTGTCCAGGTCATGGTGCAACATCAGGGTACTCTTCAAGATACTATCACCTCAAACCCCCCCAGTGTTTCCCTCTGATCTGGTGGTCTCATTTTTGACCACTTCAATTTCCAGACCAAACCTACACATGGCCAGCTCATACCTAATACTGCTCTCTCATTCCAATCAACCTGATTCTCTTGTGCTCTTCACTAGGGGAACAAGCAAAGTTTATTTAATCTCTTCCCATTAAATAAACTCTTCAGTCCTGTCCCTGGCACGTGTGCCTTGCCCAGTCCCTTCTCATCTGGCATCCTCTTTGACATGGATGCAAGTCTCATGAAGGTTTGTGTCATTAAACATTCCTTGGCTTTTACAAAGACGCATCTTCCACAGGAGATACTCCCAGCTAATTATTCTTGCATCCTGCTGCTCTTGTTCCCAGCTTATGAGGTTCCAATGTACAGCAGTGCTTTTACTCACGACCCTGCACCTACCGGAGGGCATCCCCTTCTGCCACCACCGTCAGTCTCCTCAGTTGTCACTGCCAGAAAAAGCAAGCTTCCTAAAATATGGACCACGTGCCTGTCCTTCACAAATGCCAGTGCTTGCCATGACTCCTGCTCCACGTCCAGAACTCCCAAAAACACTCAAGAGAGAGCATATGCAAGGCCAGCTCCTGAATTCCTCTAGCATTACCTCCGATCTGCTGGTTTGGTCCTGAAGTACTGAGACTGCTTTTTGTTTTCCTTGCTGACCAGTGCATCACAGAAACCTCAGGCCAGCCCAGCACACCTGCTTTTCACCCTGCTGAGGTGGTTTTTTAAAATTTATTTTATTCCTGTTTACCTTTGAATGTGTTCTTTCTTTTAAAACTTCTTTTCTACCTTGAATCAAGACACAAAGGTGCTGCTATAAGTATACTTACACAAGAGTACTTGTAACACTGCTTAGAAACCTGTAACCTAGATCAAAAAATTTACTCCAATTGTTGTTTAAACTCCTGAAATAAGGTAACTCCAAACTGATGCCTCGTGTTCACCAATTTTAAAAGCTTACGAAGTAAGAAAATGCTGGAAAGGAAATAAAACTGTTTTGCCTGAAAAATGTTTGAAGTCACAGAAGTCAGCAGTGATTTACATTGTTATTTAGGTATTATTTCTTGCAGTATGCATTGCCAAATCTGCATTCCACAGGCACTGATATTTTAGGTAGTTTTCATGCAAAACTGCTTCTTTTATTTCCCACACCCAGACACTTCTTCCAACTGCTGTTCTGTGTTCTTACACAGAGCTTTTAGTGATAAAAAGAGGAAAAACAAAAGTATTCTCATGCCCAGGACACAACAGAAAGCAGCCCCACTGTACTCCACAGTGTACTTCAAAATCTCTCCATTGCACTTCATAAAGACAAATTTTAATAAATTTACATTTATTGAAAATATCACATTAGCTGTTATTTTGCTCATTTGCCCCAGTGCACAATTAAGCTATAACAGAACTGCAAGCAGCTTCATAAAATGAAAGACCAAATACTCTTATAACATGATCAGACTGTTTTTAATCTGGTGGATAAGGAACAGTAGGGTGGAAGGGAATAATCTGTTTTAGGGTCTGATACACAACCTATCTTGTTGTTTCAACACATACATCTGTTATTAAAAGCCACTGTTTAGCAGTGTAACATGCACCTAAAAATTGACAACGTGGGACATCACCCATTAAATATACTATTCGTAGATGAGAATCATTAGGGATGGGGAAAGGATTAAAACAAGAAGAAAAGCACCAGGGCTCCACAGCCCTTCTAGAACAAAGTACTTTGCAGGGAGAGTGTAATGCCATTTGTCAGCTCTACTGCGCCATGCTGTGAGGATGGGCGTTTGGTCCATTTCTCGCATGTCTGCCGTAGAAACGCACTTCTTTGGGAAAGCAACCACCAGGGCTTTGCAAGTGCAGGGCTACCTCACACTCCCAGCTTATTGGCCTGGGTGAGGACAACCTTCAGGACTGGCATGAAAGCAGAGGTCTCGCTGAAGTTGCTGGTGCTGACGATGTGTGTGTGGATGTTCAGTCCCTCCTGGTAGTTGCGGGTTTCGATGCTCTTCACGATGTTGTGCAAGCCACTGATGATGGTTGGAGAGAGCTGCAAGGAAGGCAGGCAAGGCAGGTCAGCACAAAGGAAAAACGAGAAAAAGAGAAATTCTGAGTGTAGCACTTGGCCCTCAGGAAGGTGCAGCACTTAGTTCCTTTCGTTGGAGACAGCCATCTTCAGAGCTGCACCACACTGGGAACAGTCACTGGGAAGTCTAACAATAGACTTCAACCAGAATGTACCTTTTCTGCAGTACTGCTACGCCCTGCAAACCTTCCCTGCCGGCCCCTGGATGCAATTCCCTGGGGTGGGAGACCTGCTGTGACAGAATCTTGGCACCAGAAAAACCTATTGAGCTTTTACATCTTTGGGTAAAGTTAATTGCTCAGCAAACACGGCCTGACAACAAGAGGATTACATCATTCTAATCTTAAGGTACTAAGACATTTAAGCACAGTCCTTTATTCTGCCAAAGCCTCCTGGAAGGCCTTGGAAAAATTACCAGATCTTCAAAAGTACTTGCACATCTGCCTTCCAGTGAAGTCGATGAGCCTCCAACATGGAAGTCCCCTGGGTTCTGTTTTGACCCCAGGCTGTGTGTCTCAGTTCCTGCCTGGAGCAGAGAAACGCTGCCTGCTGCAAGGAGCTCTGCTCTTCGGCTCAGCACAGCACCACAAAACTCACAACAACCCCAAAACACTGTAAAGTCTGCACAGGCATGTGAGGCCAAGCACAGTAACTAACTGTTTTCTAAAAAATCCATGCAAACATCCAATAAATGGATTTGAAGCACACTTCCAAAGAAAAAAACAAGCACCTGCTACATATTGCAGTAGTAGTATTGCACCAGTGAAGTCATTGGCCATATATGATTGAGGGGTGGGGGGAAGTAAAACAGAACTTACTGTCTGTTCCCTAAGTTTGTCATATAGAAACTCCAGGCGTTTATTTGCATCATCCAGTTTCCTCTTGGTTTGCTGCAAGAGAAATAAATACATCAAAGCACAGTGATTTTAAGAACCCCAGACTAATCTGATACCATTGCAAAGAGGTCCATGCAGCACATCAAATTCCTTTCTCAAAAACACTTTCCTAACACATAATTTGGATTCATTGTTCTGTACTCTTCTCCCCTGATTTTGCTAGGGAAGACCACATGATATGACTGTAGTTCTCCACATGTAAATGCTCCAGTTGTCTACAGAGGACAGACAACTGGAGAGGTACACCCCAAAAGCCACTGGTCATTTGCAAATCCCACTGGCATAGCTGATAAGAAAAATGACAGAATTCTGAGTTGCAGCATGATTTTTTTCCCTATGGTTCACTGAGAAAGCATAATGATAACTGGATAAAATTCTAACTGGAATGAAGTATCCAGCATCCAGTATCAGTGAGAGCTTAAGGGCACATGCAGATACTCAAGTTCTAAGTGTGTACAACTCAGTCATCATTTATGGCAAATCCTAATTATATTTTTCCTCATGTGATTAGTAAAGCCAGCAGTTTGTCCCTAAGTTTTTCGTGTCAACAGAAGAACTAGTAACCTAGCCCAATCTGTCCTTAGAGACCCTTTGTTCTTCCATAACTTTTATAAAGTAAACCACCCACTGATGTGCCTGGAATTATTTTGCCACCAAAGGCTCTTAAAATAACCCCAGTACATTCCACCTGGAGCTGCAGCTGCTGGAGAAATTAACTTCTATCCACCTTTTTTTTCAAAACAACATCTAAAGTTGTAGATTCTACTCCAGAGTAATAAAACAGTAATAAAGCATCAAGGTTACAATTGGAGCACAAAAAAGCTGCTGGTCAAGAGCAGCAGAAATGGCACCAGTGCACAAGAGTAATGGAACTTTCTCCTACATGAGTCTGTGCATCAACCCATCTTCACTTATCCTAAGTGCCATTTTCCCTGGCAACTGGAAACATTTCTCTGGATTAAATAATTGCCTGGAGAAAATAAAGCTTGTGGGAATGCTCTAGCTCAAGGGTGAAGACCAACTGATGGCTGCCTGCTGTGCTAGAAATGAGGGAAAGCTGTTCAGATGGCATAAATGAGAACACAGCACACAGATCTGGGGCCACATGCAGAAAACTCCTCAGCAGCAGTTATGTCATCAAGGAACTGAGATATCTAAGGAAAAAGTACCCCAGGAGGAGCAGGTATGAAACCCCCAGATCTTTTGGACTGGCTAACTCTCAGATACATGACCACAGAACATTTGTTTCAAAACCCATGAAAATGTGCACATGCTATTTTCATTTTACAGATTTGGTCAGCTAGGACAAGGAGGAATAAATGGTGTCCAGGAAACAGCAAGACATCTCTCCAGCCAAAGCAATTAGGTGGAAGTGCAAACTGGTTGTTCTCCTCGCTCTTTAGTTCCCGTTCCCCTTTTCCCCTTTAGGATGTAATAGCTGAGCAGTGCCTGTATTTGTTCTGACAACAACTGATCTGTACAGTCAGGGTGGTGTCTCTTGTCTCCATGGGCTGCAACACTTGCTCCACCTAACAAAATCAGAGAGACTTAACAAGAAGCAGGCAAAATGTGTTGGCAGAGCAGAAAAGCAATCCCCAGGTGCAGATGTAAGTGGAATGCTTTTGCCTCCTTTGTCTGTCTGGGAGAAGGGGCACTTTGAGGAAGAAAAGGTCAAAGGGAATGCAGTATACACTATATATATACACACATATACATATACATATGCACTCTACTCCCTTTAAATAAAGGATTTTGAGCAACTGAGCAATACTGAACCAACAAGAGCACGAGTCTGTGCTGCTGACCAAGCAGATTCAGTGCACAAAGCCGTCTGCACACCACCAGCACCACCTTTTAGCATGTGGCAGGCACGAGCTGAATAGTCAGCATCTGGGCTTTGTGGTGGCATGTTATTTACTGACCATCAGAAATAAATGAGAAACTTTGGGAGGGATGGCTCATTTACAAAGTACTGGCTGCCATGGGGAAATGTTTTTCCTATCCAGCTCCAGTGGTTGCATTAAAGCTGTTAACCTTCCCCTTCTCAGCTAACTGTTGTTTCCCTTTGAAATGAGTTTGTTATCAGAAATCACAAATCACAGAAATCACCTACCGGATCAGAGGCAGACAGCAGGCACCTCTGGATGAGAGCTTCAAATGTAGTCTTCAGAATAAGGTGCTCCTCAGGGATGGGCTTCTTGGTGATCTTCTCTGTTGGCAGTGCCTGCACATGCTGAGGAACAGAGAATAGGTGAGGCTTTTCCAGGTCACTGTGCCCACATGTTGTTCTCAGCTAAACCGAGTGGCATTATTAGCTAGCTTGGCACAACTCCTCTTTCTTCCCTGTGGGTGTGTGGAGGTGACTTTACCAGCACCTGCTGTTGCTTCCTCTGGGAAGGTGTGGAAGTCGCAGAAGGGCTTGCTGGCCCACAGGTGATTACAGCAGCAAAATGCCAGCAAGGTGCAAAGCCAGCGCCTAGAAACTCCACAGTACACTTTGCAGCTACAAGAAAAGCCTGGACAACAGGATCCTGCCTGGCAGGCTCTACTGCTGGACAAACAAACCCACGCAGTGCTGGGGCTAGGTTACCTGGATGGCATTGCCGATTGGGGCCCCCGGGGCCCCCTCCGTGCTGGGTTTGGAAACAGTGGGTGGCATGATGGATGGCCCCAGGGGCTGGGAAGCAGGCTGGAAGCCGCCCTGCAGCACCATCTGCCCTGCAGGGAGGTGTGGAGGCTGGAAGCTGGGTGCACTGCTGGGCGGTGCTGGAGCTGGGGGCTGCTGCATCTGAGCCTGCGGATCCGCCAGCGGGTTCATGATGGGGGAAGTGATGGGGACCGGGGGCAGGAAGTTGTCAGGCACCTGGAGAAAAAAGCAGGGCATTTGTGTTGGTGTGGCTGCTGCAGGCAAAGCACAACCCCCAGCTCTTACAAGACTTCCCAAACCACAGTAACTGGGAGCGCTGGATAGAGAAATAAAAGGGGCAGATGACACAGGATTTCACTCTGGCTAACCAAACCCATCCCTCTGGCTCCACAGTAAGAACTGCCTCGGAGCAGCCCAGTGTGCCCCTGGCCACAGGAGCTGAGTGCAGCCACCTCAAACCAGAGCCACTCTCCCTCGGCCAAGGGCACAAAACAGAGGTTTGGCAGACCAGCACTATTTGAAGAGAAAACTAACCCACACCTACATCTATTTCTTACTATTGGGTCATTATATTTAGACTTTTGTGTCTCACTTTCAAGGGTGTATTTTTGTCCGTGCAGTACGTAGGTCACAGCCAGCAACATGCCCCAGTAAAGCTTCTGAAAGCCTTTCAAGCTTCTGGCACACAGGTCTGCACTAAGACAGATTACCAGGGCATTTGGGATTCATCCCTGAGCATCTGCCGGTCTTTACACAGGGGTGTTTCACAGACATTTGGTAGAGGGAAGAAACAACAAAATGAGCTACTGGCCTCTGCTACACATCACGCAGGAATCCAAACAGAAAAAGGGCTTCCATGGGAATGCACACATTTCTTTGGGTGCACATGGAAAAAAAAAGAGGATTACAGAACCCTGAATGAATGATGCTAGAATTAAGCTAGTGGTTTGGGACAGCAAAAAAAAAAAATTCCCAATCCAGAAACAAAGCCAGTAATAAAAGAAGTGAATCACAGCAATCACTCACTTTTGAGTGGTGAATAAGTTCTTAGTTAGGGGGAAAACAGCTGAAAATTATGGCTTGAAATGCCAGACATTTCTTCTATTTTATAACAGTCCATGTGGTGAGTCATTTTATAATATCCTAAACCACCCCTCAGACAGTGGACAGAAGGGAAACAAACACAGAAACACAACTGACAGATTTGTTAAATACCCAACAGGGAATGCAACGAACACATTCCTCATTTAGAAGAAGCCAACCCACAAGCCTTGGCTATGGCAGAAATTCTGGCTGTGGACACACACACAGAGAAGCAGCAAAAACCCTGTGTGCAGAAGGCTGCTGCTTGAGCTCTCAGCTCCAGTAGTTATTCTGACACTAAGAGTTCTCTACCCAACCTCCATAAGCTTCTTCACCTCGAAATGCAGGGACCAAAACCCAAAGGGAAGGAAGACTTCTGCCTTCACCCAGGCGAAGTTATCTTGCCTGCTCTAACTTTTTTTGTTCTCTCCACACTTTGGAGGCTCCAGACTAACTCTTGCTTCCCAGGGTCAGAGAGTGGTGGATGACACTGACAGCTGTGGAGGTACTCCAGGCTATAGCAGCATCAGGGGATGAAAAGGCTCTCTCTGCTCCATGCCAAGTGTTCCCAGTTATCCTGCCCTGCTGCAATTTAAATCCCTTTTGCAAAACCACATTATCTCCATCATGGAAATTGTCTTACTCTCAACAGATCTCTCAGGGTCAGACCCTTAATCAGGATAAATTGCTTTCAGCTCCAGCAACGTCAATAATCTATAACAATTTGCACAGCCTCCTCATTTTGCCTAAGTATCATCTCCTGCAAAACTCTGCTGCTTTACTGCAGATGAAAACAGTCAGGAGTATTTGCTTCAAAACAGGAACAATGTTGTTATTAACAACCACAACTTTAGCAAAAACCCACCATTTCTTTAGAGGCTTAGATATTTTGAGAGGGATAATGCATATTAGAGACACACAAAGGCCATTTCTGCTCATGAGGTGCAGCTTTTGTTTGCTGCTAACCCTTCTCTTTCCTTCTCCTGCCAAAACGTTTCCCAGGAGCAGCTTAAACTATTGCTTTTCAAGTGACCAGCACTCAAATTGTGTTGAGGTAGGACTTCCTAGTGGTACCTTCTTCTTCTTGGCAGCTCTGTTCAGGGTGGGAGGGTCATTCCAGCCGTTCTGAGGCCCTGGGACAGAGAGAAAAGAGAGACTGTAAGTACCTGGGAGGAGGGCAGCGATGCCTTCTTGAGCTCAGCTGGGCCAGCTCCTTGCCATGGCTCTACTGGCAGAGCCTGCCCTCACCTGCCTGCTCCTCTGCCCTTCCCTGAGGGCCAGAACAGCTCCTGTGCCAGCCAGAGCCTCTCAACATCCCTGCCATCAGACCCTTTGGGCTCTGCACCCACTGTGCAGGTTTGGGATCTTGACCAACTGGTCTTAAGTTAATAACTTAATTATTAACTTCCTTCTCTTGCAGGAAAAAAGAGCTTTGAGCAGACATGCCCTTGAAACATACCCAAGAAAGCTCTGCTACACAGACTGTATATGTGGAGAGAGCTTATCCATGACATTTATACATGAAGTTCCCCAGCAACACCACACAAAAAGAAGAGGCATAAGAGGCCTTAAACATTTCAGGCCAGATTCACCCAGCCACCTTACGAACACAAAAGAGCCACAAACCCAGCTTTCCCCTGCCAGCTACAGCATGGTTTTGAGTGCTTTGTATCCCCAAATCAGAGCAGAGCTGCTTGAGCAAGGTGGAAAAATCTGGCTTTCTGTACCAGGGGTGATTTGTTTGAAACTGGAAGAAGCACAGAGGAGGTCTGAGGAGATTCACTCCAAGTCTGGAGTGCTGCTCTGCACCAAACCTTCTGCTCTCCCAAGAAAGCAAGCCCCCTGCAGATGCGAGATTTGCACCCCAAAGCTCCCATTAGTGCATTAGAAAGAGCTGCCCATCTCCTCACAGAGGACATGGAATCGGACCCACGGCATTACATCCAGGCATTACTGTGGCCTCCCCGAGTAATCAGGATTTACTGCACAAAGCCACAAAAAGCCAACAAAACCAAATCCCTGCTCAATGGACTTTTTCACCACAGTGTTTTTCACTTAGCAGAGGATGAATTTACCTTAGACAGCACAGCTTAACATTACTGCAGAATTTGCTCAATTTATCTGAAATTTCATTTGCTCCCGAGCTTTTGTCAAGCAAGTTCCACGTCCAGAGCATGTTAGAGGGGTAAATGAAAAACTATTTAAAACCCCTTTCACATCTGCTTTCTCTTTAACCAAAGGCAGTGCCATCTCCTGGCAGCCTCCTCTATTCCTCCCTATCCAGAAAATCCTAGAGTATCTCAGATACAGGGAGTCTAACTGATAAGAGTAACATGTTAAGAAGATCTCCCAGACTGTTACTGCTGATAATTTCCTGGAATAATTTGCATTAAAAAAGGAAAATATTTTAAAATAATTTGTTTCTGTGGTTAAAAACTCCAGATATATTGTTATTGGTTTCAGTTAAAGAATTAAAATTTGATTTGATTAAAGTCTAATTGGCAAACAGCATCACACAATGTTCTCTAAAGAACGTTTGCATAATTGATGTCCGTTCAATTAATTTCATGTAGTGGCTGTAATTATTTTCAGGTTAGGTGGTACCTAGTTCACCTGTGAAGGGAGAGGCCTGGTCTTGAGATGGTAGACTTTCTGTAGACAAAATGCAAAGATAACTAAAAAAAAAATTTTTTTCTTCAAAAATAATAAAGCGGTTGGTCTTTAATTTTTGACCAGCAATTTAGTTTCACAACATGCATCAGCAGAAAAAAAACCCCACCTAACCTAATTACAATGCCAGCTTGGAGACAAGTCATTTGTTCAAACCCCCCATGGAATTCCTTTTGACCAGCTTCACTCAAAACAAGCCTGCTGCTCTTTCCACGCAGTAAATCAGTGTTTCTAGTTCTTTATAACAAATGTTGCAGAGTTCTGGCCCATTTTCTTCTCTCTTCTGGTGTTCTCATTTTCTATTCCAGTGCAGCTGACAGACCGTAACTCTTAGCCACAACCTTCTCCACACTGTTTTACCATTCCAGAAAGCTTTTCAAGAGATGCTTGAAGTACTTGACCTTAAGGTGGATCTCCAAGTATTTTCTCAAATCAAGGCACATTCTCAGCTACATGCAGCCCAGCAACACAAGTATGTTCACACATCAACCTTACACACAAAGACACACTGCCTGCTCAGACTGAGCAATAAATCCAAATGGCAAAATGCGGCCAAAAAAGCCCACACCATTCCAAAGAGCTTTGGGGATGAGAGAACTCCTGTCTCGGGGGTTGGCCTGCTCATAGTTCTGGTGCAAACCCTTCCTTTAGCTCAGAACTGGTCTATTGCATTTTCAAACAAGATTCAAGATGCTGAAAATTAGAACTCCCTTGAAAGTAGTTTCAAAGATCATCACAAAACCAAGTGAGAGGGGTTGAAAATAAAATTAAATATGGGCTTTCTTGTTACTGAAGCTCCGAGCACAGCTTAACATATTGATGTTATATGCCTTTGCAAAAAACCAGAAAATATTTACAGAACTCTTTCTTTTTACATGCATCTTTAAATCCAAGGCAGTTCAAAGGTCAGGTGCTTTTCAAGGATTCAAATTTGAGATCTGTTTTCCTTCCTCCCTTACTCCTGCCTTTAAATGAGTCACGTTTGCAAAGTGAAGCATGATGTTCCCACATAAGATCATCACCCCACACAAAAGCACACCACTTCTTTGCCAGGATCAGCATCACTGCACCAGAACACTCCGAGTCACAGGTGAGATCTCCTTCTGGCTGCAGATCTCTGTGGTTCTACAGGACCTCATGCCAAGGCATCCCCACCAGGCAGCGCAGTTGCTCAGAAAAAGTGTTTGTGGTTAAGCATATTAAGCATGTACACTGTCACTGCTGCACTTGGACAACAAGGTTTTTTTCCTTCTTGTTTGCATGCTTTCTGAAAGGTGTAATCTAAACACTGGAAGAGAACAATGTGTGCTCTTCAATCTTTTTTCCATCGTTCTCCAGCTGCACTCACTTATGTGCATGCATGAGCCATCCTGGCCTCAGCATCTCGCCGTGCCCTGGAGTCCACCTCTGCATTTCAGCCTAAGGCTGCAGAAATCAGAGAGGATGCCCAGGTTTGGGTTCCTGAAGGTGTGACACTTTGTACTGGCTACCTTCTCACCATAGCTGCAGAGAAAAACATAAGCAGCATGAATAGTTCTCAGAGAGTTTGATAAAAAGCCTAATATGAGCAACTTTTAACTGTGAAAAGAGCTTCACCCACTCTGAGCACGCCACGTGGACTACGTCATGTCACTGCAAGAAACTTAGCAAGTGGCAGATCCGAAGTGCCTGCCAGTGACACAAGCTGAGCAGTAAAATGGGTAAGAAAGAACAATTTTCTTGTTCCTTGCATGTAGTTGGAGGTGCAGAAGCTATGCTGTCTGCATCATAATGTGCTGCTTGACATCCCAGGCCTAGAACCCTGTCCAACCTCTCTTCCTCCATTCAATTTAGTAATTCCTCTGGCTTAGAGGTTCAAGTTTGACATGCCCTGTAACATAGGGTCAGGAGAGGTCACAGAACAGCACCTCCAAGAACAAACAGGATACCAAATCTGGCTGCATGGTGGATGGAAAAGGCCTTTTCTCCCCTTGCAACTCTGGCAGCCCTACACCAGTCCCATTTTTTGACATAGCAAAAGACCATTTCTCCCCCAAACACAAGGGGGTATGTGAGCTGCCAGCCTCAAGGACACCAACAGGAGCACCTACTCATAGGATTCGTGCTGCCAGGACAAAGGCAAAATGGCTTTTCTGCACTGCATCACTCCTAACAGACTTTTAAAATAAGAGAGGGAATGACAGTGGGAACATTAGGGCCTGTCAGCAGTGTTGACATCCCCAAAACATCCCTCAAATCTTGCCCAGTATTCCCTGTACTCTCTGCTTCCCAGATCTGGTCCTTGACTCTTCAGCTGGACCACCTGGATGTGAAGTATGTTTATGAGCAGGTTTAGAAAAGGATTGCTGATTCTTCCTGCACTGTCTGACATGCAAAGCTGCTGTTTCACAGGCTGCTGAGTGAAGGGGCAGGTTTGTTATGGCAGGTGAGGTCACTGTCCCACGGCCAACAGTGACACCCAGGCAGTCACCAGCAGACATCCAACCCCACCTGAGCAAGTGCTCTCTCACCAAGCGTGCTCCAACATGCTCCGTGTCAGCCACGCACACATGCTTTTAATTGACATTCAGGGAAGAGACATGAGAAAGCATTTCTAAATCACTTCTGATTATCTTTTAAGGCAGTTACAGCTACAGTAAATCTCATCGCAGTAAGAGGTTAGGGACAAAATAGTGAAAGGGAGCTGATGCCACGGGAAATGCTGTTTGAATTAAATATGCTGCCAATCCCGGGCTTAAAAGGCTGCTCAGGAACCAGGGACACAGGGACAAATCACATCTGCAAAATCATTCTGTGAGGAGAACTGGGATCATCTTGTCTGCAGCGATTAGGAAAACTTGCTCATTTTTGTACTTTGCTCTCCAGTCACAGCACAGGCTCTGATGCCCACGTTAAAATTGAGCCATGATCCATCCGTGGCATACAGGAGCCTCATAACAAGCCTGTTGTAGCATCCTGTCTTCGGCAAGACAAAAGCTCTGTGACTGTGGCAAGGTCTGGCTCGCCAGAGAAGGGTGACTGCTCATGCTGCTTAGTGCACCAACAGACATATCACAAATGCACAGGGGTGATGACGTGGTTTAGAAATGCTTTGAACTGATCTCTAAGCAAAAGCCAACTTTTTACAGAGCATTCACAAGGAAAAAAGTGCATATTTAACTGAGAGGGTAAAGACCAAACCCCTCCCTCCTCCCTGCCTGCCCCCCTGTCCAAGCGCAGACCTGTTCTCTGGGATGCAGGAAGGTCACTGGTTGCAGGCAGAGTACCTGTTGGTCCAGTAGGTAATGCATAAGCCACAGAAGTTGCTGGAGGTCCTGGCCTGCCATGCTGAAAGGATGTGCCAGAAGGAGGAACAGGGAAGGAAGAGACTGGATTCAGGCTCGTTGGGGAGGGTTGAGGCTGCCCGGGGTACAGTGGGGAGGGCATGGAGTGGGCAGGGGCAGAGGGCAGGTAGGAAGGGGTGGTGTTAGGGGCAGGGCTGGGGTAAGAGGCTGAAGCAGGGACAGCAATAGGCTGCTGAGGCTGATAGAGAGCTGGTCCCCCTGTTCCAGAGGAATACTGCTGTGTGGCCTGATAAGCTACAAACAGGGAGAAAAAACAGTCAGTCAGTGAGTTCGTAACAGAGCAGTGGGTTTCCTCTGCCTCTGCTTCCTTCTTCCCCTGACTCTCCTCTCTTCATGCCCCTACCCCCTGAAACGACTTACCTGCCCAGCCAAATCCTGGCTCCCACAACTCTGCCTGCACTTGTAGGACTGCTCGAATCCCCAGCCTGTCACTGGGAGCAGGGAGGCACAGAGAGGACAGCCTTGCCTCAAAGGACTGCTGCTCTCCCACACACACACTCTCCAGCCCAGAGCCACCATGCTGCTTGGGGTGGGGCTGGGACACACGGACACTGCTGTCTTATGGACCACTGCAATCCTCACAGGGGCTCTCAAGGAAGGGAAAGCCCTGCCCCAGGTTTTCACAAAGGGAAAGCCTAGGCCAAGGAAATGAACACAGACTCTGGAAGGGAATGTAAGCTCACGGCTTCACTGTGGGCCCTGCAGCCTAATTTCACTGCCTCTGCCCATCTATAGCCATTTTTCCAACGTCATGCCAGTACTTTCAGTCCCTGCTTTGAGTGTGTCAGGGCTCTGCCCCCTTCTTCACTCACCTCTACTACTGCCCTCATTTCTTCATCCTCTTTCCCATCTCCATGGAGCCCCAATGAGAAATGGATGGCCCAGGTGCACACAGATGAGCTGTGTCCCTCTTTACCAGGCCTGTCCTGCCTTCCCAAGACTCGGACTTTGGAGTTTCTGACCCTAGCACAGCCTTGGGCAGGGACAGCTGAGGAGTGAGTCTGAGAGCTCTGGGTAGACACCTCAGCAGAGGAGGAATGTTTGAAAGAGGGTGTCTGGGCCCCACCAAGAAATGACAATACTCAGGTGTCACCTCACCTTTCTCCCCACCCCGCAGGAACTGTAGGACTGGCTTGGTCTGAACACCCCCAACTACAAGGAGGGGACTGGTCATTCCTGAGTTAATGCTGGCCCACCTTCCCTGGGTGGGAAGGAGTGGGGGAAGCTGCTGTTACTCACTCTGTGGGTACGCTGGCCGCGTTCCTGCTTGCGAGTACATGCTGTAGTTGGAAGATGTGGCCTGCTGTGGTGGCATGCTGGGGCCAACAGCACCTGGCATAATAAACCCTGGAGGAGGTGGGTTGTCCCCCTGTAAAAAAAAGAGATTACAGGAAAAATGGTTGGGAGAGACAGGGTTTAATCAGTAATGGTAATGCAGTGCTGAAGCAGAACTGCAGCAAAATGATCAGTTCATGTTTCAAGGCCCAAAAATCACATTCCCTGGAAGAAGGGAATCACCAGCACAGGGTCAAATGCCTCCAACCACCCCAGTGCCTTAGGGTGCCCAGCACAGCACTGAAAGCACAGCTGGATGTGCAGTGACTTCAGCAGCAAGCAGAACAGTACACACCTTCCTGCAGAAGGAAGAGCTCCCTGCCAGTGCTGCCTGGTGTTCAGGCAGCCTGAGAGCATCCTGCCACCTTTCAACTAAACTTAAACATTAACTCTGAAACTTCTAATCTCCATGGAAAAGGGGAAAGGAAAAATCATACTTCAAATATTCCACTGTGGGGCAAGGGTTGGGGAGACTCAGGTCACACTAAGCTCCCACTCAAGGTTTTCCAATGCCACTCATCTGGGCACTGGTGAAAAAAAAAGTAACGAGATGCAGAGGAGTAAAACCAGAGCACACATAGGAGCTGCTCCTTCCATCTATCTGTACCAGACTGTGCCAAGCACACAGACTACACCAGGGGACATATTGGGGTGGAGCAGAGGCTCAGAGAGGAATAATGAAGGTTATACCTGTGTGTCAGAGGGACAGCCTGCAGAAGGATGGCTGGGAAGGGCAGTAGGAGTTTTGTTACTCCAGGTAGTGACAGTAGGGGCAATTCTAACCTGAATCGAACAAAGAAATACCAATCATGGAAAACAAAACAATAAAAAAGTCTAAAGGGTTTCACAAAACAAGATGCAGAGAAGTGAATGCAAGAAGGTTTGCATGCTGGCACTTGTAACAGCCATAAAATCTCAGAGGAAGAAGGAAATTGCATTCACGACAGACAAAAACCACTGTGCACTGGAGCCAAAGTGAACTGCAGAGTGAGGATGAAGCACAGTGGAGTTGCAGCTGCAATAGGCTGTGGAGCAAGTGCAGTGTTACCTGTGCCAGTCAGCCAGGTCTCCATCTTTCAGCACATTTTCCTACTGCAGAAGGCCCCCCCCATTAGTCCATGACAGCGAGCATCACTAACCACAGCTGCCAGCCCCAGGTTCCATATTAAATTCAAGCATATGCCTCACACACAAAGGAGTCTGTTTAAATTGAGCTTCAGATGAATTTAAAAAGGTTAAAATATAATTTAAAAAGGTTAAATTCTGATATTCAGCTCTTGCACATGCACAAATACACATCTTAATGGTAACTGCTTCCCAGCCAGTCTCCCATAGCTCCTTTCCTCCATCTTCCTTCTTGGCCATTCCAAACGGCTCCAATTCCATACAACCACTTCTACCTTTCTGATGGGACAGAAATCAAGACCTTCCTGTGCCTGTGACATTCCTGAGCAAGGAGTGGGCGTGCTACCCAACAGCAGGACACATGGCTGGGGTTCAGGAGCATAAGCAGAGGGAAAGCTGTGACCCTGCAGTCCTGGCTGGCTCAGCTGGCTTCAGTCTCTGTGTCTCTAACCCCATGCAGTGCTAGGCTAATGGTGCAGTCAACTGCACAACAGCCACTGCTAATGCCTGCATTAACTCATCACTGGAGTATCTAAAAGACTTTTTTACCCCCTTTCATGCCTGGTTTATTCAGATGAAAGAGAGTCCAACAAAAGTATGGTGAAAGGAACCCAAGTGTTAAGTACATGTCCCTTTTTGGGACAGCAGTCAAAGAAAGGCTGCCTCAAGCTTGAACAAGTCCTACCATTCACGCTTTCTTAAAAGGAAGTCAAACAAAGCAAGTATCCTAAGACTCAAATATGTAATTTCTCTCCATTCTGGTTCATCAGCTGGGAACCTTTCTGACTGACACCTGTCCCCTTTAAGCCCTTCACGCTGAGGATGAACTCCGTGAAAAGCCAGCAACATAGGGGGTTGTAACTCCCAGTGATCTCATGGGGTTGTGATACACCCAGCCTTTAATTAATGAGCAGGGCTTGCTGAAATAATTGCTTGAGGCATTCCAGAAACAGGGAGAGAAAGAGGGAACTCTGGTTTAAAAAAGCATTGCTCATATCTCAACATCTAGAGGAGAGCTGCTATTCTCCAGAGCCGAACAGGAAACACACAGCTTCGCTTCTCAAGGCAACCCATTGGTTACAAGGAAGAAGGCCAAAGACACAGACAGCAGAGCAGACTTGGTTATTAATGATGATGCATTTAAAATCATATGCAATAGGGTTAGCAAGGTAAATCCTGGATGAATGCTTTGTCCCTTCCAAAATCTACCTTGCTAACACCCTGCAGAGAAGGCAGAGGCACACACTACTGCTGACAACGAGAATGCCCAACTCCTCCCACAGCCTTTCCTCCCTTCTTTCTTCCTGCCCTGGTTTTTCTGGCAGGCAGTGCCTGAGGGCAGCACAGACAAGAGATACCTCTGCTTGTGCCAATCTCTATGTAAGGAGAATACCCACAGCCCTAACATAGCTCTGCTCTCGGAAAAGCCCAGCCCAGAGCACCTTTAGAGCAGAGCCAAACAAGCTGCAGTGCTGTGCTGGGGGATTAGAGACCTGGCAGTGCTCTCTAAGCACACACAGAGCCAGGGCTGCCCAACACACCACACTGCCCTGATGGCCAGTGTGTTCTGCTGCAGTGTCATCCTCAGGTTAGAGGTAAAATGAGGGAATTTTCCTTCCCCATTTCTCCTCTTCCTCCCTGCACAGCTCCCTTATTAGTCTTATACTTACCAGGTCTTTCTTGTGGCCCAGCTCAACCTCAGCCTCCTCACCAGCCCATGCCCCTTACAGCCAGTTGGGAAAATGTTTTCACAGCAGGCTGTACCCACAGCTGCTGAAATGTGCCCTCAGTTTACTATTGCCACTGCTCAGCAACTTCTGCAGCCAAAATCGGAGCTGGGGGTGGGAATAATCCACCCCAGGGAGGCTGATGAGCAGCAGGAGCAAGCCCCAAGGCCTGCAGGGATGGGACAACATCAGGGACTGTGAGAGGAAGCACAGAGAACTCCTGCAGTGCTCTCCCACACAGCTGTTCTTGGCACTGAAGCACATTTTCAAACAAAGGGGGGAAACACCTAATCTTCAGAAGTGGGCTACTTGGTAAGGTTTTTAAAGGATGTTTCCAGATGAGGAGTAAAGGAGGCATCTGTTCTGACTGAAAGGAAGCACCAGTGACCTTCACCACAAGGCTCTCAGTAGAGGTTTGTCACACAGCCTCAGATCAAGAGAAAGGAAAAAAATTATTACATCCATCAGTCTCCAGAACTCAAGCACCATGTCCCTCCCTTACTGCCAAAGCCCATTTACCTGCTGGTAATACTGCTGGGCTGGAGCCTGGGGCGCCTGCATCCGTCCAGCCACAGGGCCAGCTCGTCCTTTGGGCATGGGCTCTCTCTCATATGGTCCCTTGAGGCTGTCCTGTCCCACTGGGAGCTCCCCTTGGGCTCTGCAAAGCCTCTCCCGTAGCTGCACGATGTTTGGCTGCAATCAGAAAAGGGCAGTGAAGGGAGGTGAAATGCACTGCCTGGCACCCAGTGCATCACACCGAGAGGCTGACTGGCCACTCACTGAAGAGCTCTCTCAGAAGCCTGCTCTGCTTGATTTCGTTGGAATAAATCTGTTCTGCATGAGACATGAGGCCATTGGAACTGCCTTACAGATGCCTGCCTCATTCCCAAACCAGCCTGTCTACAAGTATCAGCTGATGGAAGATGAGAAGTCAGAAGAGAACACCCAAACATTAATGTCGTGTCATTCACTGTGTCTGGCTTCCAGGAGGGACACCCTTTGGCAGTCACTGGCTGCAGGCACAAGGGTGTGAAACCAAGAGGGAGCAGAAGTCTGTGCACGTCTGCCAGCTCAGCAAGGCCAGTGCAGGGTGAGGGGAACAGCATGGCTGTCACATCCCAAGGTGCATGTCAAGGGGCAGTCCTGATGCCGAACTGCACCACACAGAGACTTCTGCTTGAAGCACACCCATTCACAGAGAGAGAGGGAGCGAAGAGCCTGCAGGCCCCATACCTGGTTGGTGTTGGCAGGGAGGAAGGTCAGTGCTGCAGCCAGGCTTCCCTGAGCAGCCAGGAGGTTGGCATACTGGCTCATCTTCTCGGCCAAAAGGGCCCCCACGGCATTCGGGTCCACAGCTTGTGTGAGCTGCACGGCTTTGCGCAGGATCACGACCTTCTCTATTAAATCCTGAAAGAACAGGAGGGGAAAAACCCACCCACAAGCGAGAACAACAAAGTGAAGGAGGCCTTGGCTAAGGACTGTCATGGAGACCTGCTCCTCAGGGCAACCCTGCAGGACCCCTCTTACCCAGTGGGGAGCCCAAGCCAAGCACAGGTTTCCCAAACAGCCACAGCTGCACCAAAGGCACGGCTGTTCCCAGAAGACGGAACAGCAATCACCCACCAAGCAGCTTCTAACAGCAAAGCCAGCAGAGTTCAAGAGAACTGCTTTTATTAAACAGGATTTCAGGGCCCTATCAGCACTGAGCATGTCCATCAAGTGGATGCTTTCATAAAACTATCTGGTGACAGCCTGAGAGCAAACAGACAACATCACACCTGTCACCACTACTAGTGCCAGGCCGCTGCACGTGCATTTACAGAGTTTTAGTAAGTCACTTCTTATCCATCTTAAAAGAATCTAAAAACTTCCTTGGGAGAGTTGTCCATAGTTTTCTGGTTGTTACAGCAAAATGGTTTTCCTGATATTCACCAGAAGGACTCTATATCTCACCTTCCTTGCACATCCCCAAACACTACAGCTGGTCTTGGTTGGGTTTCTTCCTAGTCCTAAATTATAGGAAAATTTTCTGTTCCGTTTTCTCATGTTTTTCTCACTGTATTTATACTGAAGAATACTACATATATTCATTTGCCAAAATTAAATCCCTTTTAAAAACCTTACAAGAGGTTTAATTTACCACACAAGATTTCAACCATACATTACTAATATTGTTTTCTAACCATTTGTTTTTCCCAACAAATCAGTACTTCAAAAAAGGCAAGTAAAAAAAAGATAAACCAACAGCTTCTATTGCCACTATCATAGTAAACAAGGCACCTAACAACATTTTTCAATTTTACAGCCTGAGAGGCCAAAGCCATGCAATCAAAATGCAAATTCAAACTGAAGGTAAATATGTAAATAGAGCCCTCAAAATCAAACAATTTTAATAATTCAAAACTGGAGAGTTAATGACATGAAGCAAAACTCAGATACACATCAGTTCCTTCAATTAACTAAACAGGAGTCTCACAGCATCATCAAGTAAGTACTTTCTAAAACTGGTCCTTCAAAGGCCTTGAACAGATGGAAGAAGCCAACGTTGTACTATAAAATAAATTATTCCATTACTGCTTCATTCCACTCATCAACCCTATTCCCTCAAGATATCTGCTATAAGCAATGTATTTCAGTACCCTCTGAGAAAACTCTCATGAGAACCTTCCTACAATTGTGTCTCCAGATTTAAATCTCATTCTTTTGATTTCTTCTCCTGAACTTCCAAAAGTAGAAAAGTCCAAGTATTTCCTAACTGCAAAAGATGCAAGCCCTGAAAGACCCTTCTTTACCGAAACACTAAGTAGTACAATTATTTTTTACACAAGAAGTGTATTAGCAGCACCACCCAAAGAACAAGGGAAGCACAAGGGCCACTGTACTCCTAACACATTTTCCAGTATCATATTTATGTGTTGTTTTTCCAGAAAGGAAAGGCTTGCATGCTGATGCACATCAGACAGCAAAGCTCTACACTAGATAATTTGATTTAAGAGCCAATTGATTGCTGTGTGTTATTTCCAACATCTTTCTTAAAAGAATTACCAACCTGAAGGGACAAGGGGCTGTTTCCATCCTGAACTTTGGTCCAACAAGCAACGAGTTTATCCACGTTGCCGGCACAAATGTAACAGAGGCAAGCTTGTGTCTGCAGAACGCTGTCCCCCTCATTCTCCAGCCTGCTACCCAGGAGATCTAGATAAAATATGAACAAAGATGCTGGTGAATCACTGGTGATCCCTCCCCACCACTGCCAAAGCTGGGGAAGCAACTGGCTGAGGAACTGTGAGCAAAGCCATGATACTGCTCTGGAATGATCCAGTCTGTGAAGTGTCCTTACCACAGAGGGCTGTAAACTCGTCTGGCCTGGCATAAGTGAGCACAGCAGCCAAAGCCTCTCTCCAATTCTGCAAGTCACAAGACTGCACAATCTCTTTCCAGTTCTTTGTTACAACTGCAGTGATGAGCTAGAGCAGGAGAGAGACCACAGTTAGGACCTTGGTAGGATTTCCTCTGTATAATACACAGGATGATTTGGATCTGTTCCAGTGTACTCATCCCCACTGTATCCAGGGTCAGGACAGGTACTGCTCTGCATTTCAACAGCTGCACAAGAGCACATTTTACTTAAAAAGGAGTTCAGTGAAAAAAAATCACAAAACAAGCTCAGAGAACACGCAGAGGCCAATTATTCTTGCTACAAAAGGTACAAGAAAAGAATACATGAATCTCCACAAGCTGTTGCAAATGGTTTTCAGCACTATTTTTGCAGACAAAGGTAACACACCAAATACTAAGTTGTAAGTCTTCTACAAAAAGCCCAGGGAGATGTATGAATTTTGTTTGTTAAACTGTTTCATTCAGCTTCAAGCTCTTGGTCTCAAGCTGACCAGCAAGGGGCAGTTGAAAAGGCTGCATAAAGGAAGCAGCAAGCTGGCAGCAATATCAACCTGAGCTGGCTGTAGTATCCCTACCCTCCACCCACCCTCCCAGGCTCCCTCTGCACAGCCCTCAGAGTGAAATTCCAGTTTCTCCCTTCTCAAACTCTGCCTCCAGTTATTTTGCTTTGGACAAAAGACAGACTTGGCAGCCGTGCTGCTCTTTAGTGAACAAAGCCCTTCTCATGCCAAGAGTTCAAGCCCAGAAACAGCTGAACAAGCAGTATGTGTGCCGTTTGGGACCAGAAAAGAAAAAACATACCTGAAAAACAAATGCAACATCCTAACTACAAGGTCAACGTTTGCCTGTCAGCATAGGCACAGATAACTGGCCAGCTCTTCATAAAAACACCTTTTCCCAAAGGATGAACTACAGTGAAGAAATTTCTCTAAAAGCTGCCACCCTTTCTAAACCAATTGTTCTTTTAAAGCCACTTCTCCTGTTTCAACTTCCTGTCACTACTTTCTCATATTGGGTAGTAAAAAAGAAAGATTTGCACAAGCAGCATCAGCAACCCCTAGCAGTGCAAAAAGCTGAAAATAACAATAACCAGCTGGCCGTAACACACTGTCTCCTAGACAAAGGGTGATTAATCTATCCTGGGAATACTTTGCTCTCTCTTCTGTGCATGCAGTAAAACAAAGCATCAGCAAAATCTGTGAAGACTGATCACGGGTAGAAATCAACACAGTGTTACGGGCCCTGAGCACGGGTCATGTGTGAAAAATGTGACAGAACAGCAGACTGAAATATATGCCCTGCTTAAGGTATTTGTCTATATTGTTAAGAAACTATTAGTGTATATGCAACTCAGAGACACTGGAGATAAAGAATACTCTTGTGTACTGATATTCAGGTGGTATGCCTCTTCTCTCTTTATCAGTGCATTAAAAAAGACAAATAGAAATCCATCTGCTCTGAGATCTTAACAGACTTAAACACTTACTAACATCTGCCAGAAATGAACCTATAAAATGGCAAGAAAACTTTTAAGGTGAAAAATGGAGTTGCCAAAGGCATATGAGCATGTTAGTTCCGACCTGAAAACACATACCCTGGTAATTTTGCTCTGCATCTTGGCAAAGTACTTTTCCTGTGTCCGGGAGAGCAGCTCCTGCCCACCGGCGATGGCCAGGATGATGGCGTCGGCCATGCGGTTGTCGTGCAGGCACAGATCCACTGCGCTTTCAAAGTTCCCGGTCAGCAGAGCCTGTGTGATCAGCCCATCCACATCTGCAATGAGACAGGGGTGCACTTCCAAATGCTGCCACAAAAGCCAGTGAGAGATGCAGCAGCAGGTGACACTGTCCGACTGTACAGTGCTGGCACAGCTGTCTGCAAACCAGCCCGCTCCTGGCCAGGTACTTACAGGGGTGCTCGCCTTCACCTCCAGCCTCAAACACACATGGGCACAGCCATGCCACAGGGGCACTGTCAAGCATTACTTACCCTGTTGGAGAGCAAGTTCCTAGAGGTCTAAAAGGCCTCTGAAACAACTACCTGATTAGTGCCATAAAAAGTCAAGCCTCAACAGGGGTCAGTGGCTTCTGTGTTACTCAAGATCCCCTGGGAGTTTCTGTACAAACAGCACTTCATGCCTGACCAAGCATGTCTTCTTTTGTATCAGAAATCACTCAAAGCAGCTGCATGTCAGCAATGGGGTACACAAGTGCTGTATAACTTCCTTCCTTCCTCAAAAAAGTTGTATTTTCAAGTGCCTTAAGATTGTGTGAGAATGCAGTTAGAGGCAAGTAATTACCATCCTTCACAATCTGTGCAGAATTTGCCTTCTCACTGGAACACCAGTATCAACATCAGTACTTATAAATATCAGTACACACAATGAAATCAGTATCAAGGTTTTTTGTACCTCCACTAACAGAAATGTTAAATGTTGTCTTTGCAGATCCCAAATCTTCAGTTTCTTTTTTATGGTCCTTCAGTGTCTAAGAGAAAGGAAAAGCATAATTTTTGAGATTATGTAAACACTTAGAAAACACACACTTTTTAAAACCATATGGCTCTTGCATTGCAAGTTAAATTTAGAACTTCAGACTACCAGCCAACTCAGAGATCATTAACTCAGAAGGGAAGGTTATCCCTATGTGCCAGTTTGGGCAGAGGTAAAGTTACTTTTCTTCAGTATGGGGCTGTGTGATTTGTCATGGAAACAGTGTTGATAATGAGACCTTGTTGCTTTTGCTGAGCGAGCAGCACTTGCACAGCATCAAGGCCTTTTCTACTTCTCATACTGCACATCCAGTGAGGAGGTGGGGAGTGCATGGGAAGAGACACAACCAGGACAGCTGACCCCAAACTGACCCAAGGGATATTCCAGGCCATATGACATCACGCTCAGCACAATACAAAGCTGGAGGAAGAAGAAAGAGGGGGATGTTTAGAGTGGTGGCATTTCTCTTCCCAAGCCACTGTTACATGTGATGGAGCTCAGCTTTCTTAGGGATGAACACCTGGCTGCCCATGGGAAGCAGTCAATTAATTCCTTGTTTTGCTTTGCTTTACCAATTAAACTTCCTTTATCTCACAAGTATCAGCGGCCAGACAGCTGGATTCTGGGTACTGACTTGCATCTGTGCCCATATACACACAACCCCCTCCAAGCAAAGCTACAGCTACAATGAGAAAATCAGAATCCTTTTCTTTCCTCCTCTTTCAGCTTTAACCCCTACCAAGAACAGTCTACCATTAATGCTACCTAGGTTCCACTTTGAATTTCAGCTCATCCTTGAAACCCTCTGCATTAGGCATACACCCTAGTTTAATTAAGCACATTACACATGAACACAAGCTTAATTTTCAACACAGAAGTCCAATGTAACACTGAGCACAGGAGTGAGGTAAAACTACCCCAGGAATTAAGATAGAGACCATTGTGTGCAAGTACTTGGATTTCAAAATTTCAAACATAACATTTCAATAATAAAAAATAGTATCAAGAGAGAAGTCTCTCTCCACCATCAATTTTCACAGCACAGGCTAAGCAGAGTGCAGAACCTGACCCACAAACTGCCTCCTCTGTCACAAGCCATTGCTCCAGTAGACGAAGGGAGTTCAGGAACACCCTGCTTGTTCAGCTAAATTGAAGGACACAGTCGACCAAAGATAGGCATTTGCATGGGGAAGCAAGTCTGAAACGAGCTTTATGTTTGGCTCATGAAAAGAACAGCGCCTGGAAAATTATTTTGTTGTAAGATAACACAGGATGTGTGTTTGGTATCAGCTGAGATCATGTTGTGACTATCACAGGAATAATGTGCCCATCCAGTTACTTTATGTATGTGACCACACACCCTGATCACCAGTGGCTTCAGGCCAGGCTCACAAATATTTAGGTAGGCTAAGGTCATGCTTGGCTGTGAATTCTCTCCTAGAAGAGACATTTGTTATGAGACATCCGATATCTTCATGACTGCATACAGCAAACCCCTTACACAGTCAGATACACTTCTGCCTCTACAGAGCCCAAAGAATTAACAAGCAATCAAACACCTAACCAAGGAGAGCATTCTGCTTTTAGTGTCCTTAACAGGCTGTTTGTTATGTGGAGTCAAGTGCACCACCCCAACATGCATGAGCCTTAAACCACTGTCCCCATCTCCAAAGACAGCTGCAGACAGGCACCAAACACAGGGAGCACAGCTAACAGCCCAAATTCTAACTCAAAAGGGAGACTGAGGGAGTGGGGAAGAATGAAGTTGGCCTGTTCACACAGCAGTACACTATATTCAGTTCTACTGACACCTCACAAGGCTGAGGCTGGGTCCTCAGTGCTAAATTATAGACCTGTCCCCATAGGTAAAACACAGGGCTGGAAACTATGCTGTTCAAATGGTCAGATATGAACAGTAGGTGCAGGATCCCAAATGCTGGCATGGTTGAGCACAAACTGCCTGTGATAAACCTGGCTGAACATACTGCCTGAAGCAGATGAAAAAAATCTCAAGTAACTTAACAAGAGACTGGTTTTACCATTCTAAATAACTTTTTGTATTTCTGTATATCCTCAGCAGCAGGAAAAGCCAACAAAATGAAATGCTGTTAAAAGGAACAAAGGAAATAGAGGGGAGGTCAGCAGGGGTTAGTCTAGAGAGCAGCAGATACCTCTCCCAAGAACTGCTCCTCTGTAGTCTGGCCTTCATCCCCCTCGTTTGGCACAGATCCATCAGATTCTGCAGGAGCCTTCAGCAGAAAGAAGATGCCATAAAAATCCACCAGCAAAAGAGGCAGAAATACTTTGCACTGCAGAGTATAGTCACCTTCCCACCAAACAACAATTAGAACCAGACTGAAAATCACAGAAATGCATTGGCAATGCATGCTTGAGCATCACAAACATGGTAGAGGCCCTGTTTCCTTGCTCTTTGTCATAACCCAGTACCTTGTGCTGTTTTCATCTTAGCTGCCTCAAAACATGCGACAAAAGCCTTCTTCCCCATTAGGCATCTACAGAAGACTCTGAACTGAATGTGGCACAAAAGCAATGCAGTCCTGCTGTAGACTCAGGCCACTGCAATCACAATGGGCAATGCCTGCACTGCAGTTACCACTCTTGTAGGAAAAGTTACAGGACCACACTCTCAGTCCTGCTTTTTTTAAAGCCTGATGAAGGTGGTGTTCTTGAAATCAGGTGCCAGGAAGCAAGGCTCTGCCTTGTCTCAGAGGCAGCACCAAGTGCCACAGTGGGCAAGACACAAGCAGCAGCAAGGAAAGGTGGAGGGACACCAATAAGACCCCAAATTGAAACCCGTGACTGAGAGCCCTTCAATGGAAAAGGAGGGGAACATCTGAGTGGAAAAGAAGTGGTTGGTTTTTTAAAATAATACCTTCATCCTACTGAATGTAGGAACTTGCCCCATGCTGGATTATTTGTGACTTACTCTGGGACAGCTATCAAGTGGAAAGGAAAATGATTCTTACTTTGCAAATTACCATGGCATTATAAAACTAAACACAGAGTTACATACATGTGCTTGCTTACCTCTCCCAAGACACCATCTGCAAGACCTTCTTTATTCAGAGCAGATGTGATCTAGAAAACAACAAAGATGTAAGTAAGTACCCTTTTAAAGAGGCACCAAATTCTCAGACTGCAAAACTGGCACATGTAGCTACTATGTTGCTTGCACAACAGTTAACATGAAATTAAGCATTTTAACATAAAACTAAAGCCACTTCCTTTTCCAGCCTGGTGATGGATTTACTGCTAAGATCCCTGCACCCTAAGCTCTGATGGAAACAACAGCTGTCCTATGCCTTTAAACCTTTAATTGTTAACTCAAGGGCCTCAAACCTCTCTAGAGCTGCTGGAAACCACAGGAGTAAAAGCAGTATCAGAATATGAAGGACAAAATCCTCTGTCTGCTCTGGTCAGGGAAAATAAAGCAGTGACAATCCTTTTGGAACAGGGAGCCTGTCAGGAAGCTGGGGTTTCAAGCACATCAGGCACATGGCTGTGGGCTAGGATTTTCCAAGGTACAAAAGAGTTAAAATGCCCATTTGCAAAGCAAATCATGACTCCACATTCAATTAGGGCTCTCAAAACCAGCAATTTTATATATAGAGTTTCTATATTATTTCAGCATCAGGGAGCCTGGGTTTCACACTGCTCCTAAAATTATCTACTGCTTTTGGTATTGCAGGCTTTATTTCACCCTTGTAGGCTGGTTTGTCTAAAGAGCTGAGCTCAAATTGCTGGAGACAGTTTTCGCTTTCTTTTTTAATCATTGGTTTACAATAAAAATAAGAAATCCAGGACTTGGCTTGCATGAAAACCACAGGTTTTAAGAATATAAGCCACCCTCCCATGCTCTTAACAGTTTATTACAAGAAGCTGAAATCTGTGACCCTGGTTTTACTTTCCTAATGCTACCAATAATAGGAAAATCAAGTTGTGATTTAGTGAGCTTTTCATTTGAGTATCACAAACTTTCAAATGAGCTGTACTATGTTGCTTCTTGACACTGAAAAAAACATGGACTCAACTTCTATGTGGAATGTTTTCAGAAAAGAGCTACATAAAACCAGGGCCTTGTAGCTCCTCTCATCTGTTTCTCAAATACTGAAATAATGGGATAGGCCCAGCATTCCAGGCCACCCAGTTCCGCTGTGCCCATTTTCCCAGCTTCTCCCCATGCACAGGGCATATCAAACCCAAAGCAACAGCAAGCAGTGGGCTTCAATCTCATGAGGCCACTCTGCAGAACCACTACTAAATTTCAACTGGATTTGCTAATTGAGAGCTGCTTTTCAAAAACAGGATTATCCTTGCTGTGCTTGCCTTTGCACAAATATTTAGAAGCTGAGGACAAACTGTTATCAAAACCATGATTTTTTTTCTGTAATCATATTAATTTTGCCCTGAAGGACATTTAATTTGTGAGCACAATGACACTTTAATGGAGCCAATCTTTGAAAAGAAAACATTAGTTTGATACAATGAAAATGAGTCAAATGTTAAAATCCACTGAAACAGAACAGAAGAAATACTAGACAGTTTTCCTGGGTAGACAACTGAAAGCAACAAACAACCAAAAGGCACAGCAGGTAACTCCCTGTAACACTGAGCAAAAATCTTCCAACTGGGAAGAAAGGTCTATAATGATGTGCAAATTGCTTCCTGGTAATCCAAATTTTGTTTTTCCAAATGTAACCACGCTTGACCTTTGGGTTTTTTTTTTTCTTTCAAAAATTAATGATGTCTCCCACAAACAAAAAGACTATCCCAGGTTTTCCTAGTTAATGATACTCTGAAAACTGCTCACATGTTCTTCAACCAGAAAGCCTAAAAGCAGATCCCAATCCACGATGCTTGAGTAGAAGGATGTCACATAGCAAATCAGTAAATACCAAAGCTTCTTGATGGGTTAGAATTTCACATCAACAATGCAGTCAGATGCAGACACACCTCTGAAGTCTGTTGCCCGCTCTGACATTTCCATTGAACATCCATATTGCAAGAAGACACAACTAATGAAAAAACCCAACAGAGCAAACCGTTTTCTGTAAGAATGCTCAAGTTACTCAAAAGTTATTTATCTCACATATCACACACTTACCTTCTTCCTCAGATCATCCTTCCTGTATCCTAAGAGCTCGAGGTACTTAACACGTGAATCTTCTTCGAAGTTCACCTTTAAAAAGTTAAAGACCATATTGCAATTTACAGCTTTTCATTTTCTCCCTCACTGGCACAAATGACCCAGTGAGATTCACTGACTGAGTACACTGAATGTAATAGAAAGAACTGCAAAAGCCTTCAGTGACTTGGGCACCTGAGCAGGTAGGCAAGGCCTCCATCTGGTTATTGTAGGTGAATAATCTGTTTATCTGCTTCACTTGGAAACCTCTAAATGCCCAGAGTGAGCAGTGAAAAGCCCATCTAAAGCTATCCCAAAGCTTTAATCCTTCTCACCAGCTCCCTGTACAAATATGTGTTGACGGGGGATATCAAAAACCATGGCATACCTTCACCCACACCTTTGCTCTGCCACGACTCCTCACAAACACTCCTGGCCCTCAGGACCATCCCTCTTCTGGTGGGCCCCCTCCAGCAACCTGGCTTATGGGCACTATTCCCACAGTCTGCAGCTCTTGGTTCCCTGCATCTCTTCTGCTAAATGTGCAGAAGGAACCACGTCCTGGCTTTCCCAGCCAGCGGGGAACTCCTGAAGGGCTGTTACCCTGTTACCTTTAAGAAGGCCCACACGTTCCTCTCAAAGTCAGCCAGGGCCATGTCGATTTTCTTCTGGCAGTAGCTGACAAAGCCCTCGGACTGCACAGCCTCCTGCAGCTGGTTTGAGCGGGCCAGGAACTCCTTCTCTGTGACAACCTGGCTCACGTAGACATGGGGATGCTGCTGCTGCTGCTCCATGCCTGGCTGCTGCGGAGACTTGGAATTCTCAAATGTCACCAGCTTGCCTCCAAACTGGAATTGAAGCACACATGCAGTATGTGAAAATACAAGTATACAGCAAGGGAGCAAGTATGAAAATGTATTTTATATAACATATATAGGTCTATTGTCCAATAACTGAACACTCCTGACATCTGCTCATTGATTTGTTCCCCCCTCTCCCCTATATTTCTATGCATGTAAGGAGCTTGTGGGATAAGTAGGTTCACATTTAATAAGATTTATAAGCACAGCCATTCCTGTGCCTGTTTTTTTCTCAGGGAAAAGACTAACCAGAAACTGAGAGCTAGAGCTGTGGGCCTATACAGTACCCAGCATCAGTGGAGTATCTCATGATATTGCAATGCAATTACCAAAGAAGCCTGTGCATCATTAAGTAAATGCTCAAGCATGATGTCTGCCCTGCTCTTGCCAGGTTGTTTAGCTGAAACCCTACTGAGAGATAGGCAGTAAGTTGTGACAACATTTGAAAAGGTAAAATCAACACAAGAAAATTAGGAGGAGCTTATGATATTATTTCATTCTGTAGCTCTAAGTTAATTTACATGGGCCAGTCCAGTAAAATCTGTGTTAGAAAAAAGCAAAAGCCTAGCCAGGGAAAAGACTGACACCTGGCTCATAGAAAACCAGGACAAATAAGAGAATAAACAACATCATAAAATGACACATCAGTCAGTGGCTAGGCAACATCACTTCTCTTTGACAGGAGAAAATTGCATTTAATTTGTGCATCAGATCATGAATAAGCAGACATATGATGCTGGAAATTGAGAAGTATTTCAGCAGAGAAATCAATCTCAAATGGACAGGCTAAAATCTCCAGAAGATCCCAAATACATGGCCTGTGGGTTTAGAAAATAAGCCAAAAGTGGAGCCAAAGAGCAGATGACTGCGAAAAGCAGAGCTTGCCATCCCCTTAGCTGGCTCCTCTGCAAATCAATCAGTCACAGAGGAACCCAGCCTTGTGCTGCTACAGCAATTCCTGCTACCTTGATCAAAGCTAACCTGAGTATTCTCCACCACACTGACTCACGTGAGTGCAGATTGAAGCTATGAAGTCTCCGATACTTGCCCGGTTTGGTCTCATTCCCCCCTCCCATTCCCCACAATGCATATTTGTTTACTCTAAAGCAAGCACTGCACAGAAATAAAAATGAAGCCCTAATGCCAAAACAAACAAACAAATGTCTGTCAGCAATGTTTGTTTTTCTCCAAGCATTTTGGTCAGGCTTCTGCTGTACCCAATGCCCTGTCTGGAAGCCGCCCCGAGCATCTCCCACTACGGTGACAAACTGGAAGTTCTCCCAAGGTAGAGCACCACATTGAACTCCCCCGCTCCTAAGGAGTTTAGCAGGTGCCAGCACTATCTCCCTACCTGCCTGGCCAACCCTGCCCATCCCTGTCTCCCCCTTACCGAGAAGGACGCTCCCATGGGTCGCCGGATCCACTTGGGTGGTTTCTTCAGAGGCAACACCACACTCTGTGGGGCAGTCTGCTGGGGAAGCTGCAGGGGAGGCAGCGGCTGGCCCGTGCCAAAGGGATCGAGGTTCCCAAAGGACGAGGAGAGCTTTGATAACACAAGGGTGGAAAAAACAGAAGGGACATTTCTCTTATGAACTAAACATTTATTTGTGAAGTGGTACTCCTGCAAGCAGGGCTGCAGACAGCCACTGAAGACTTCCCATGGTTTTTTCCCCCCACCTCTTTCTGCCCCTATTCTCAGCTGAACAATTTTCAACACCTGGTCAACTTGCTTCTGCCTCAAGCCATCGGTGCTGCCGCCCATGATGGAGTAGATGCTGATGCGCCCGTCGAAGGAGGCCGCAGACAGGACAGCAGGGTTCCTCGGGCACCACTGGATATCAAAGCACCACTGCGTGTTCGTGGGCAGCTCGTACAGCACCTGGGGAGCAAAACCAAGCCCACCACATCAGAACTTTCATGGAGCACCCTATCCAGATCCCCCCCATCTGCCCTGAGACTGGTCTGCTCTTGCTGCTCCCCAGCAGTCTCCACATCACCACATACACTAACAGTGGGCAAACCCTGACGATCCCCAAACAGCAGATTATCACACACCACTGCTTCATTTCCTTCTCCTCCCATTAAATCTTCTCTTTAATCCACGCAGGACAAATGATGCAGGTGGGGCTGTCCCACTGAGAGCTGTGAGCTGTTGACACCCACGCTAACTTATTCAGAGCTGATGTAGGTATCCCCACACACTACATGGAATAAGTCTGTTTTCACAGGAAAACTGAGAAAGGTAAAACCTGCACCCTGGGCAGACAGCCTCTTGTGCCCTAGAACAGACAAGCCCCCCTTACAGCAGCCATTTAACCATAAACCAGGAGAAACTCAAAGAACAAAATGCTAACTGTCAGCAAAATGCTGTCTCCCAGGAAACTGGTTTTTATTTTTAATAAAAACGTGCAGCATGATTCAACCACATGTAAAAACTTTTTAGTAGCACAGGATCCAGCTCAGACAACTCATTTACCACTGTACAGCTTTTGCACTTCTGGGCCAGTGTCTGAATTTTAGAAACACTTCCCACTCCACAATTATTGCCCACTGGAATGGGGCATGTCTGAAGCCCTTCTCACAGTCTAGGAACAAACACTGTCCGAAAAACAGATCTGCATTCTCTTTGAAAGGTATCCCCAGGCTCAAAAGGGTGGGGTGGGAACACATTTGAGTGGCTCTCACTGATCTGCCGCTATTGTAGGAACCTACAAAATCCCTCCTGTCCAGATAAAGTTCTTATAGAAGGAAAAAGGCAATTGCAACAGTGATCCAGCCCACTGGACCCAAAACAAAAGAGTAGGAAGCATATGCTTAGTTTAAGTGGAGCCATTTCCATCTCTTATAACGAACAGGGACATGACTACTCAGTAAGAGAGAAGCAGCAAGGACAAATGTGTAATATTGACAATACCAGGAAGGAATCCTGCACCACCAGAACAAGCTCAGGAAACACATATAGCAAATAGGATAGGGAGAAACATCCCACAGAAGCATCATTCCTAGGAATGCAAGCACAGGAACACGTACGTGTTTTGCACGTGCTACCTCTGAGCAGAGATTTTTGGGGGTTTTTTTAAGTGGTATGTATACAATACCTCGCCTGTGTTAGGGTTGGAGCAGAGAATTTTAGCATCCTTCCCACAGCTAAGTAGCAGCTCTGGATCTGCCATACTCCAAGCAATGGCCAATATACCCCTGCATGAAAAGCCACAACCAAAAAAAGCTTAATGTCAATGCAAAATGGTGATAAATAAAGCATGTAAGTTCAGCATCCCACACCAAAATGCCCTCTCCACCCCATCCTCTCACAGGAGGAGGAATTTTTCAATGTTATCAGCCCTTGTTTTGTTGAAATAGATGTTTTCTATTTTCTGCATGAAAAGGTATAAAGATGCAGCCATTGTATCTGAAAATTAAATGCAATATTCATATGGAAGAACCTGGGCATTAGTGTAACAATATGGTTTGTTTGCCTGCAGTGTCACTAATATCCAGTGTGCAAACCCATAATACGTAAGGTCAGTGAGTAGAAGTCTGTCAGCTTTTTATTAGCAAGAGATTCAAGTCAAGAACCCACTGGTAGCTGTTTTGGTAGAAGCCACAACATAGTTCTCCCTCCTTAAATCAAGCATTGGATTTGAGCAATAAGGAAAGTTTCATCAACAGTGGAGGAGGGACAAGAATTTAACAGAATCATCCACTATACCCAAAATTAAGGCATTTAGGGGACTGAGGGGCAGAGAAACTATGCAAATCCACACGAGGATGTGCCGGGGTGCACCTTTAGGACATTATTCAGGCAAAATCAACTACTACTAACTCTTTTTACCTTAGCTTCCTCTTCTTAAAAAACTTAGAAACAAACTAGTAGCTTCACTGTTTCAGCAGCATGGTGGGTTTATTTACTTACTGAATTTTGGGGCCTGTTCCCTTCAAAGTACTGAGCTTCAAAAAGGCAAGTCTTTCATGGCATAGGGCTGGCTGGTCAGCAAGCCAGCATATAGCACTGCCTGCTGCTGAAATTGTCCCCTTAACCAAGTCTTCCTTCACAGGGAACAGCAGGAAGTGAGATGTACAAACCGGGACAGTCACCAGCAGTGCAAACACCATGGAGCACACCACGCTATGCAAGACTCGTACCTTGTGTGACTCTCCAGAACACGAAGTGGTGAGGAGGCAAATCTGAGGTCCCACATCTGAATAACAGGCAGCCTGTCATCCTCCGAGGCCAAAACCATCTGGGTGGCAACTTCAGGGTGCCACGCCAAGCCTGAGCAGTGCATCTGAGGGGCAACAATGGGCCAAAGCACCACATAACTAAGCAGCACTAAAGGAAAAAGGAAACTAGACCAAATATCTCTGTGTGCATGGTAAAACACTGTTGTGAGGGAATTTGCAGCTGTGTTTCTGGGCATTATTTCTGACTGCGTTCATATTGGATATTCTCCTTATTCCTGTGAATGAGACTTAAGTTTCCCAAGGTCCTCTCAGAGAAATTACACTGTGCTGACTTTTTTACAGTCCTATGTTTTAATGTGAGAAAACAGTAAAGCCTACCATATAAAGCTTTTCCTCTACTATTTTTATTGATATTTTAATAAAAGCCAACATTAGGCAGAGATTATTGTCATGAGAACATTGTATCACAGGACTACCATCACATGATGAAGACAGCCCACTGTGCTGCTGTTATGTCAGACAACAAACACATAAAACGCTGAGAGTTACACAGTTTATCAAAATAACAGTGCTGTGACGAAAGAGCTACTTCACAACCACCCAGTAACTTTCATTTTTAACCCTTGCTGTATCTTTGAAGTTTTTTATAGGAATATTCTATTTAAAATAATACAAATAAGTCACTCTCCACAAGATGAACAGGCTCTTTTTTACATTTAACACTGCCTAAAGGGGTGGCATGGTGGTTATAACTACAGGAGGCAGCACTCCTGTAACCTGCTCAATGCCACACTTCTCTGTGGCAAAATCAATAAAAACCTTTCTGTGGTAGCCCCAAACAGATCAGTAAGGGCTTTCTCAAAATTAAATCATCATTCTGATAGGACATCTGAGTGCCTTGCCTTGCTTCAGTCTGCATCTGGCTATTTTAATTTATAATGCTGACAATCCCTCTTGCATAAACATTCTCAGGAGCAAACTGGGCCAGGCACCAGTATCTCTGTCACGTAAGAAGGGGTGCCATGACCCATCCCCACACGCCCAGAAGCACCCCACACCTCTCTGCAAGCACCCCAGCAGCTGCAGGAGAGAACTCACCCTGTTGTTGTGGTCACTGACTTTGATGATGGGCTCGTTCTTCCTGAGATCCCACACGGTGGCTCGGCCGCTGGGGCTGGCGGACGCCAGGATGTGCTGGACTTGCCTGTTCCATGCAATGCAGCTGATGTCCTCCAGAGGCTGCCACACACACAACAGCCTGTCACAACTCCGCCACACTGACGACTCAAACCCTGTTATTTCCAGGACTTGCTAAGTGAGAAATCTGCAAGGAAACTGCCTCGTGTACTGGGTGTGTTCTGGCTTCTTTTCTACACACATTGTAGGGTACACCACCTGAAAACACTGATTTATAAGCTGGTAGAATTTCTCTGTGAAGTTATTTTCTGCTCTACACCTTAGTTATTAAAACAAGACTAAGCAAAACTGTCATCAAGAATGGAAAATTACTCCATGAAAGTATATCCAGACATATGAACTGCTCTTTTGTCTTGGACTGTTAGGTTCTTATTTAGCAAAAAAAAAACCCAACAAAGTCTGCTTGGAGGAATTCCATGGAGATTTTTTATTTTCTCCAATGCTTATTTTTAGACCAAAAATTAAAAGCAGTATTAACCCAGCCCTTTTTGCCCTATTATTTCTAGTTGTCATTATGCACATGGACTAAAAAGATACCTCAGCCTAAAAAATCACTATTAGACATAAAAAGTCTTTTACAGGGATCTCTGAGCATTCTCACAAATGCCTACATGTTAATAAATGACTGAACTAAACAAAGTAACCAAACCCACAGAGTTTAAACTAAAAATCTTTAAACTGAAGATTACTTCTCATCCCATTTGCACACTTTGTCTCTAAATTATCATGCAGTAATAAACCCATTTTCCAGTAACCATGAACTTCTGTGGAATTTTGTAACAGCTACAGAAGTGTACTTGCATTGAAACAACTTCCTCCCATTCTTCCATTTCCTTCACAAGGCATGAAGCACAAAAGACTATTGTTCTTCCCCACAGATCTTCTTTAAGAGACACAGGCTAAACACTGGACCTTGAGTACAGCAATTAAACCACTCCACGAAACCCACCAAGGTAACTGCAAAACCTACTGCCTCATCATCTGACTTCTCAGTAGCTGCTTTTTATCTTCCTCCTATTTTCCTCCGTGTACCTGTACCATCTTCAGATTCGTGTATGCAGTGAAACATGCAGAGGAAGACTAAAAGACATCTAACGGTCATGATACTTGAAAAGGAGCATAACCTGAGAGACTTGGTTTGTTGCTTGATAAAATGCAACATTTCTCAAAGACTAAGGGGATACTACAGCTTTCCCTGGCCAAATACAATTTCTTAACGAAAAATTGCCACATGGCTGGCTTGTGCAGTCAGCCAAAACTGCAGGTCGGTTGTGGATAAACAAGACAGCACATCCAGGGCTGCTGCAGGGGAAGCAGAGCACCCCACTCATTGCATGGACCCATGCACACTTGCACTTACAGGCACAGCCAGGACACTGCTCTCCAGGGGCTGCAAAAGCAGCAGCATCCAGTCACCCCTGTATGCAGCTACTACCCAAGTTAGACTTCAAGAGGCTTCTCCCCCTCCATTCCCTTGAGACTGCTTTAAAACTGCAAATTTCAATCAGCTCTCACTGAACTGCCATACATCTTTTTCATGAGTCTGCTCTGGAGAATTTAATAAACACAAATCTGGTACCTGTGTCTTCACTCCTGGTGTCATTGGTGTCGCAAAGTTGTTCAAGTCCCAGATATAGATTTCAGACTCATTAGCACCAGAGGCCACCAGATTAGTCTGTAAGAAACATTAATAGATATTAAGAGTACTTCAGCATCAGCTTTCCCAGTCTTAGCTGCTGGGAGGCATCAGATCTGCAGGACTCTGAATTTCCCTTAACAGCTCAGGATATAGGGAAAGATACAGGGAAAATAGTGATAGGGCAGAGGAAGAAGTGGTGCTGCAGTTATGGCCACCACAGAGCTTTGCTCTGGACAGTGTGGCATTGCTGCCCTGCCCACAGTGAGTGCAGCCATCCAGAGCAATCCTGCACCTGGGATGTAAAAGTCCAGGCAGGGCAACATGAGCCAAGGTCACCAAGTGCCCTTTGGTCACATTTTGTGGCTGATGACAGGCAAGTCCTGAGTTCACAGTGGGCAGAAAGGGAAAGGAAGCAATTCAGAGAGGACACAACGAACATAGTACAGCCTTGCTGGAAGCAAGTGCGCAGGGACAGAAGAGTTATTTAGGAAACAAATCCAACTGAATCCTCACACAGCTGGTGGCAACATGGAAAAACCAACACACTCTATCTAGAGGGAAGTAAATGCTCATTGATGATGTGGGAAGGATTGCTGGTTTTGAGAGCCCTTCTGCTAAAGAGGCCACAAGGCTGTGTTTCCTTGCTGTCTCCTCTTTCCAAACAACAACACTTAGGGGTCTTGAAGATAGGTCCTACCCAATCCCCAAAGGAGATACCTGAAAACTGATCTCACCAGACACATGAATGAGAGCACGTAATTACTTCCTGTGTGATTGGCACAATGCACAGAAGCTAAGAGAGGAGACTGACTAAAAACACCCTGAATGAAGACGACCTCTACTTCACACATAAGCAGAGCTAAAAACATCAACTAAATTGACAAGGTAAACTGATGAGGGGAAGCAACGAAGCATTCACCTCAGGCACTTTCATTCCCCATCCTGAAATGCCAGTAATGGGACAGGTTTTTCCCACTACATACAAGCAGACACTCAAACATCAAATATAGTTCATGCTTTTCAGGGGACAGGAAGCAGCAGAAACATCTGAGGTCACAATTTAAGAAAGGCCACTCCTCTATTGATGGTATGCTAAGAGGAACAGCAGAAAAACCAACCTGGAACATGTTGACATCGAGAGCTCTCACTGGTCCTGTGTGCTTGTCTTTCTGGGCGATTATTACCTCAGCCTCTCCATCTATGATTTTGGCTGGGTCATACAGAATGACATTTCCATTTTCACCCCCAGCAATCAGGACTCCAGACACTCTGTCCCCCGAGCTCATGCTGTGAGGGCCCCAGATCAGCTTGTGGTATCTGTAAGACACAGAAGTCCCCACAGTCTCAGAACCATCCACCACCAGCTCCCCATAGACTGATACATCCCATTTTTGCTCACCCCAGCTAAAGTCAGAGAAAAGCACTGCCTGCATTTCTCCCTAAGGACGTGTCTCTGCACTTACAACCCCTTCCATCAGCAAGACAGGCCCCAGTTCTGCTCAGTAACAAGAGGCACGACACACACAACCAATAAGCTGCAAACTGATAACATCTCCAATCTCCTGGCTGCAAAATCAGGTAAGTGCTCCCAACTACAATAGGAGTAACCAAAGTAAGGGCTGTAAGCCCATCCTGCTGCAGCCTGGAGAAAAACCTCTGCTATTTGTGAGCAGCTTCATAAAGGAGAAGAAACAGGTGAAACTATAGAAAAATTCCATATCCTTTTCCGTATCTGTGCTTTTGGATGTGCAAGTGTTTTGTCTGCCATACCAGGGGCTCAGCAAGTGGTTTACTCACATCCCAAACACATCTCTTGGACCACAGTCATTTTCAGGCTACATCATGAGGAATCAAACATACTTCCAGAAATTAAGAACTTTCACACTATTGTGTCCATCTGTAAATACCCAAATTCCCTCCAACTCAGTTTACTTCCTGCATAAGCAAAACAGCATTCCTGTGCACTTAGCCATGCAAAGAATGAGTAACTTCTACACAAAATGACACAGCCACCTATCAGCTCTTATGCAAGCAGAAAGCAAATCCACACTGACTGGAAGGTGACAAGGAGCTACCTTAGCATTCACTGTAATATCATCAATCTCTTTGTTATCTCTGGGCAATCTTCAAGTAACTTCTTTAACTCAAAGCAACTTTAGCATGGTAAGATAGATACTGCAGAAAGCTACTCAAAGAGCATATGCTGAGTGAGAAATACCACAACACCCAAGTGTTCAGGCTCCCAGTGTTGGGATCATAGCAGGGGTTCACCAAAGAACGATGCTACGAATGGAAATTGGTCTGTGATCTCAGAGAGACCCATTCCTGGGTATGATTTTTATGCTTCTGCACCTAACTATGCAAGTTTATGAGAAATGAAGTGACTGACAGGGTTGTCCAGGCACCACCAGCAAGACTGAACAGGACTTAATCCAAAATGAAAGCAGGAAACAGTGAGGAACAAAACCCAAAAAATAACTGTGCAATTACTTTTCTCTTGCCCTTTACTCTTTCCAAGATAAAGCATGGTTCTACAAAAGCAGTGCAAAACTTGCCTGGGAGGGCAATTAAGGACTTATCTTTTGTGGGTCTAACCAGCAGGACATTTTCATTTGCTGCAAACCAAAATATAGCCTGACGTATACACTGCTATCTAATCTTTAATTAAAAACAAACAAACAAACAACCCTCAACCTCCTTTTTAATGCATTTTCTGGGGCAAAGTCAAATCCTCATGTTGCTGGTCAAGGGAGTTACTTTACAAGGAGCACTGCATCCTGGCTATAAGGAGTGCTTCTAGAAATTCAGTAAGCAAATGGCAAGTCTTGAAGAACCTCAGTCATAGTTAAAACAAGGTAGAACAATGAAACTGAAAGATCCAACACCACATCCAGCCCTGAGCAGGTCAGTAGGACACGTTGACATCAGCTCTGCTCACAGAGCAGGGCATTTAGAAAGGGATTGTGGCTGTTCCAGCTCTGCCAGAGAGGTGCTGCAAGTGCTGCTGAGATGGAAACTGGATGCTCTGATGCTAGCAATATTTATCTGGATAAGCACACGGTAAGGAACTAACAGCTAAGCACAGCTGTGCAGCCAGGAATTTGGCTTCTCAGCTGCGGGAACACACACACGACCCAAGTTAGTTTTCTTACAGGAGCCCCTCTCAAACACCTAAATACAAACAAGGTGGCGCAATATGAAAATTTGCCACCATATTGTCACGATTTCACATTTTCTTCTGCTCTCTTGTGAATCCCAAAGGCTTCCTGAGATAAAGGGACGACACACATATTCAAAAATTTTCTGTTTATCTCAAAGCATGAGCTGCTTGCTTGGAGTCCAAGCTCACTGCCCCACAATATCAATTACCTTCACTTGCCTTCATCTTTCAGTGCTAAACTTCTGCTTCTCTCCTCAACAAGTGCAGGCAAACCACATGAAGGGACCTTTCCACACACACCACACGTAACAGCTTCACGCACTTTACTTTTCCCTTACAACACTGCCCACCTGTGTGAGGAGGAGAATGTGGCGCAGCTCTTCATATCCAGTGAAGGGTCTGCTAAGTCCAACTCAAATATTTCTAGAGAAGCACTTGTACTGAAGGTTGCATCCAGCTGCTGAGCTGATGTACCTGTGAGAAAGCACGTCTGGCAGTGAGAAAGCCACGATACACAGAGCAGTAACTGCAAATGCAGCACAACAAGGGGGACAAAAACATCATCCTTTCAAAAAAGATCCTGAGATGGGGTCAGGCTTCTGTTCCTGCTACTTAGATGTAGTTCCACACAACTCTCCTACCCATGGTTCCCCCTTTGGGTGCTTTTTAACGAGTATGAGCAGGAAAAGCTTTGGGCAAGTACTTCTCCCTGACGATACACAGAACACGATCAAAGTTACAAAGGAGCCACGAGTGACTAGTGCTTAGGATTGGTGTCACCTTTCCCTGGCAGAAAGAGAAGGATGCTTGCTGTCACTTGTAGAATGCAAAGCATGTTTTTATCAGCACAATGCAAGAGCTCCACTCAAGGCACCACATTTATCCTGCTCCAGCCCTCAGGACACAGAGTAACTCCTCCAACTTCCAATAATGGCCCCTTCACGGCAGCCACCACACACAGCCCGAGGTCTGCTAGCACATGCTTCCCAAAAAACTCACCTGTAGCCAGGTAAATGGGGTGCTGCTGGGCAGGGCTCCATGCCTGCATGGCAGTACGGTCTATTTCCTTCAGCTTCATTTTGCTGAAAAGTAAGACCAAGAAAGGTGACGCTTGAATGGGGCATGGTGAGACTGCACTGCCACAGATTCAGGAGCTGCATTAGGACTTGGCAGAAGCAGCCGGAGGGACCGTTTTCCCAAAGATATCCCACAGAGAGACACCTAAGCCACCCCCTCCAGAACACACTCGGGGGGAGGGGAGGAATAACTCTCCATTGGCAGGGTAACATTGACACGTAGAGGAAACTGACGGGCGCTGAACACAGCAAAGCAAAACGTGGGCAAAGCTTCAACAGCTGTGAAAAACCCTCTTCTCACAGCATCAAGGCATCGAGCACCCTACAGCAGCTTTCTGCCTTGACCCACGAAATAAACCCGGCCCCGGGAAGACCCTCCCCAGATCCCTGCCGTCAAATACCCTCAGCGGCTCATTTCTGGGTCCTACTTCAGCACCCCAGGGCTCCCCCCGCCTCGGAACACCCCGCGCGGCCGGCGGGACCGCCACCCTCGCCCCGTTTCCGACAGGAACCGGAGGAAAGCAGCTGTAAACCAGAAGATTTCCCCGTCCCTGCCTCACCTCGGCGTCCCCGGCGCTCACCCGTCCCCGGACCGCTCCAACGTGGCAGCGCCGGCACCGCCTCCCGGCCGCCACCGCCTTCCGGGCGCGCCCCGCGGCTTCCGGGCGGCGGCAGCGGGGCCGCGCCTTCCCGGCACCGGGAGCGGCGGGAGCGACGGGAAGCGGCGGGGGGTGGTGGTGGTGGGAGGGTGTGTATGGGGGTGTGTAGCCGCCTCCTTTCGCCGATGTCCTCCGTGTCCCTCGGGGCGGGAGCAGCCATCGGCCCTGGGGAAGAGGGAGACTGGTTAGGGGCGCCGGGATCGGGGGGAGCTGGGGGGCAGCGCGGGGGCCGCGGTGCCGCCTGTCCTCAGCTTAAGGGCAGTAATCATGGCGTGCTCATGATGTGAACAGCAGTGAGGCTCATCACGGGACAGGGGCCGCCCCAGGGTGGGGGAACAGCCCGAGGGAGCTCAGCCGGCTTCCACAGCCGGAGGCGGCA
>VZTE01000262.1:5983466-6028762 GCA_013397775.1 Eulacestoma nigropectus
GGAGGGCGGCAGGCGCGGCGGCGGCGCGCGCGGGGCCGCCATGACGCGGAGCTGCTCCGCGCTGGGCTGCAGGGCGCGCGACACCGGGCGCAGCCGCGAGCGCGGCATCTCCTTCCACCAGTGAGTGCGGCCGCCCCGCGCTGCCCGCCCGCCCTCCAGCCCTCCAGCCCTCCAGCCCTTCGTCTCCTTCTGCCGCAGGTTCCCGGTGGACGCCGCGCAGCGCCGCGAGTGGATCCGCGCCGTGAACCGCGTGGACCCGCGGAGCCGCCGGGCGTGGCGGCCCGGCCCCGGCGCCATCCTCTGCTCCCGACACTTCGCCGAAGGGGACTTCGAGCGCTACGGGCTGCGGCGGAAGCTGCGGCGGGGGGCCGTGCCCTCCCGCTTCCCCCCCTCGGTGCGGGCGGGTGCCGGCCGCGCTCCCCGCTCCCCCTCGGCGGGTTCCGCCGTGTGCCGTGACCTCCCCTCTCCCTCCCCCGCCAGGAGCCGCCGGGCGCCGGCCGGAGGAGGAGCGGGACCCCCGGCCGAGCGCTGAAGCAGCCGCTGCCCAGCCCCCCCGCCGGGGACCACAACTACAGCCTGCAGGGACAGCGGGCGGCCGAGCCGCGGCCGCCGGCGGACGCCCCGCGGCAGCAGCAGCAGCAGCCCCCGGCCGCCGGGAGATGCGGCCCCGCGCACCGGCGCAGGACCGTGCCGAGCATCCTCAGGGAGCTGACGGAGAAGCGGCAGCTTTCTGAGGAAATCGTGAGTTTGCTGCAGGCACAGTTTTCAGGTACTGCTGGGGACGCTTGCTGAGGCAGAGTGCACTCCCTCGCCCCGGTTTCGTGTCTTTGCTTAACCCGTGCGAAGGAAGAGGCGAGGCACAGTGGTGTCATTGCTGAGCCCTACACTTCACACCAGACACGCTCTGGACTGGGTTGTTCCAGAGGCCACCCTGTTGCCTTGTATTCTGCAGTGCACTTGTGTCTTGCATCCCTCTGTTACCAGCTATTTTTTTGTTTCACTAAAGGTGACCTTCTGTGATTTCTTAAGCAGATTTGCCTCGAGAGTTGCACAGCTGGAGGCAGATGGCAGACTACTCACTAGAAATGAGGCAATTTGCTTGTCTTCTCCATCTCTACCATATTAAGGCCTATGAGTACCTACGGAAGATTCTTCCCCTGCCTCATCCTTACAGCCTGACAAAGCAAGTTGTTATTCCTTCATTCATTCATTCAGAATGTATTTCCAGGTACTTGTATAGAAATAGGTGTAACAGGTCTGTCCTGAAGATGTTAAGCAATAGTAATTTTCCCTGCTTCATTTTTAGTAGCAGGAGCAGAGTAGAAAGGAAATGCCAGGAAACATGGATACCCCTCATCTCAGAGAGCTGGAATGTGTTCCTGCATGTGGGTCACAGCCTAAGAGTAACACACACCTGCACTCTGTCCCAGGCTGCTTATCAGAATTTATTGCCTGAAGCTACCTGAACAGACTCTCCCCCCTGCAGGTTTAGGGTGTCAG
Organism: Eulacestoma nigropectus; assembly: GCA_013397775.1. Classification (NCBI taxonomy): domain Eukaryota; kingdom Metazoa; phylum Chordata; class Aves; order Passeriformes; genus Eulacestoma; species Eulacestoma nigropectus. The sequence goes on from VZTE01000262.1 coordinate 5,984,967, forward strand.
ACTCCTTTAGGGCAGTTAGAGGAATCCCAGGGGATACACACAATCTGTTCCAGCCTGTGGGGGTTTAGCACAGCTTCCTCCTAGGAATCTGCTGAAAAGGGTGCTGGGAGTAGAGGATGGAGTGTTGAGAAGAGTACCATACCCCATGGACTGCTGAGGGTTTCACATCTTCCAAACTGGATTACAATGTCCGATGTGGAGAAAGCCAGTGGGGAAGGGGAGCAGACTGGTGTTGCTGGCCCTCTGCATAGCCTGATTTGCATTTCTGGTTGCATGGTCAGTATTTTGCTTGGCTTTCCATCACTAGGGTGGGAGAAAAGAAACTCGGAGCACACATGAAGGAAAGCAGGGCTGCCTTCTTTGCCCTGCATGTCTCAGCCTGCTCTGCAGCTCCGGGCGTGGCTGACCATGCCCTAAGTGGTAAAAAGTCCTGTCCAGTGCTTCAGGTTTTCCAGAATCACATCTCCTAATTACATCCTCCCTTTTTTTCCCAGCTGGCTGTCTAATAACGAGGCTGCTGCAGGCTTCAGCAGTGGCATTTTTCTCCGGCTTCAGGAGAAGGTGGAGAGAGGGGATCAGGCGTACCGCTACTGCGCCGTGCTGGTACAGGACATGTCCCTGCAGAAGCAGCAGGAGTGGGACCCGCAGACCAAGCGGCTGACGGGCTTTGTTGACTTGGGAGCAGGCATCCTTGATGCCGACGAAGCTCCGCTAGCATCGGAAGCGATAATCCTCATGGCAGTCGGCACCTCGAGCCCTTGGACAGCTCCCCTTGGCTACTTCTTTGTGAACAGCACGTCTGGCCACTTCCTTGCTCAGCTCCTTCGTCAGGCCATCAATAAGCTGAACAACATTGGGATCGTAGTCCTGGCTGTGACATCGGGTGCCTCTGCTCGCGGTGCTGAGACTGCCAGAGCTTTGGGGATCAGGATAGATCCCAAAAGGATTCAGTGCGCTTTCCAGCATCCACCCGGTTCTGCTCACAGCATTGCATACTTCTTTGACGTTTGTCATGCCCTCCTGCTGATAAGGAATGCTCTGCAATGCTTCCAGAAGGTAGAGTGGCTCAGTGACACCGTGTGGTGGCAGCATGTGGTGGAGCTGGCAGCTTTGCGGGAGCAGAGGGTCTTGGAGCCATGCAGTCCTGAGTCGGGCAGGGCTGGGAGTAAAGGGAGTTACCACCTGAAGGTCAACCCTGCTACCCTGCTGTTCAGTGAGGGTGTTGCTGAGGCACTGGAGCACCTCCAGAAGCTGGGCCTGGCCTCATTTCAGAACTGCAGCGGGACTGTCAAATTTGTGCGTCTGATGAGCTCTCTGTGCAATGTATTTTATGGCAGAGGTCCCTATGGAAAGGAGCCTTTGCTAGCTGAAAATTACACCCAAATAAGCAACCTCTTCGATGAGGCCAAGAGCTTCTTCGTCAACTTAACAGATTCTGTGGGGACATACATCGTTAAGAGCAAACGCAAATTAGGATTTCTGAGCTTCTTGCTCAATGTTGAAAGCCTCAAGTGGTTTTCCTCCAACTATACGTGTCCAGGAGGCACTCCTTCCCACCACCTCCACACATATGCCTTCAGCCTGGACCCTCTGGAGCAGTTTCTCAGGGCCCTCCAGCAAGCCTGTGGCAGCAGTGGCAGCCCCACCTGCAGTGCGTTCCAGGCTGCTTACCACAAACTGCTGGCCAGCTGCAGCCTGGCACCGGGCTCACCGTGCAGCAGTGGCAATGTGAGCCCCTGGGACATATCCCTGTCTCGGAGGAGAGACCTGACCTTGGGCAGCATTCGTGCTCAGTATCACCCAGCTCCTGCGAGGGCTCTGGCCCCAGAGTGCCCCTGCAGTGCAGGCCTGCTTTTGCCCAGCTCCGCCCTGAGCAACGCGCTGACAGATCTGTCGCTGTACGCACGGAGCCTCACCTGCACTGCTGGCTGGGTGGCTGAGCAGCTGGCCTGGGACTTGCAATGTGAGGCTTGTCTTGCCTCTCTCTTTGAGGCAGATGAGAGCAGGCTAGGGTGCAGGTCAGTGCTCTACATCAAAAAGTTAGGTGGCGTGAGTCTGCCCTCGGCCAGTGTGCACCACATAACAAGCATTTCAGAACAAGTCCTAAACTGGTATGGCAAAGTAGGAGGTGCCAACAAAAATACCAAGCTGTGGCATCTGTCTCTAGAACAGAAAGTCTTCCAGGAGCTTCTGGGAGAAAGCCCCCTCTTTCCCACCCTCACAAACCATTTATTTGAGGGGGACCTGAGCATCAACAACCACTACACAGTCTTAGTAAAGGAAATAACACGGTGTTACTTAAACATAAGAACAAACCCTGCCCAACACCTGAATTTGAAATACCCTTGTGGAAGGCACAGATTGAAGAGACTGAAGGGAAGGCATTTGTTTTTAGCACCAGTTGGTAGCTGTCAGTCAAGCTAAACCCACACAGGGTCTAGCTGAGTACTCTGCTGTTCCAAGGATGGCTGTTCCCTGCTGAGGCTCAGTGCTGGGCAGATCTAGGCAACAGGTGAGGAAACAATGCTGGCAAAACTAGTGTTGATAAGCAGTGATGTTTTGGGCCATTGCAAACTCTCTAAGTAGAGTTTAACTGAGCAAAGGAAGGAGGTTTATCCAGTCCTGTGTTCCTTCTAGCAGTCCTGCAAAGCAGCCACGTATTTCATGAAACTTGCGTGGCAGGCCAGAATGAGCAAGGGTTGCTCAAGGTGCCTGGGGCAGTGGTAGGAGACTCTGCAGTGGCCCCTGGAAGTGCTGGGTGGTTTTAGTGCTGTGAGGGCTCTTGCCAGGAGAAAACTGATGCATATTTGATGGGTTGCAGGGGAATCGTGCACTGGCAATTCGATTTCACCAAAACAGAGGTGCTTTATAAAAGCTGGAGGCAAGAAAGCTTGCAGAGCTTCTACTTAAATAGGAAAATAAAGTGAAAAGAAACTGGCACTCAAGTTGTACACAAGCTCTAATCTCCTTTCCAACATGTCTCATCAAACAGCTAAAGAAGCTAGAAGAAGTCTAGATCCTCTGGATCAGTGCTGAGCCTGTAACCAGACTGTTGTGTCCAGTGGCACCCAGGAGCACCAATACCTTCCTCCCTGGGCAGGAATACATGGGTGTGCTGCAGCAGGACGAGCATTTCAGGTCCCATTTCATGGCCCCATCCTCCCACAGCTGGCCTGTGTCCTGCAGGCCAGGGCATAAGGCAGCCTCATTTTGATGTTTCCACTGATCACTTGAACCAGAGCTTCAATGCCACCAAGTAGGACAGGCTTCTCCAGTTAGTTCATTTCCATGGCAAGGAAGCTGTGTCCAGTGCTTTGCCTCGAACAACAAAGTTTGCCATAACTGCTGCGAAGGGGTTTCCCTTTGCCACGCAGAACAGCAGTTGTATCCATAGAGATGGAAGGCAACTAATTCCCACAAAACCTGCTGTTCAGTCACTTTCAAGATCCATGATGGAGCTGGGATAAAAAACGGTGATCTGCCACATGCTAGGGCAGTAATAATATTAAAGGTACCATTCTGCCTACCCGTGACTTGACAAAACTGTCCCTGGTTGGTTTGGGTTCCTCCTCCTTCCCTTCTACTCACTCATAGTGGGAGGAGAACTGCTGCACTCATTCCCTCAAGCTGTGCTTTGAGAGCAGCAGCACCACAGAACTTTGTACAATCACTGCTGGGAAGAACAAACCAGAACCTCTAGGCTTTTTTTTCCCAAATCCAAATATCTATGCAAAAAGCTACGTTGAAGCCATCACTGTCATGGAGCCATTCCAGCTACAAGAGACCTTGCAGGAAACTGTTCCCTTCCCTCTAGATGGGATTTTTGGGACAACTAGCAAAATGCTGCTGCTGAAATCCCAGTGACAGATTGGTTGCAATGTTGGAACACTTGCATTGCCTCCACCTCCAGCCTCGAGATGAATAGTTATGAATTGTGCCATGGACTGCTGTCCATGACAGCACACCAGTAACCAAGGGATATTTATATCTGGTAGGATTTGATCTCACACTGAAAATCCCAATTCAGTACTTGGATCAGAAGTGGACCTAGTGTTAACAATTCATTTTGATATTTCAGGGACAAACCTTCTGTGTATATTTGTCAGTGCTGAAGCAAAGGAGTGCAAAAAAAATCGTATTTACAGAATAGTATAAATGTTTATTTTTTGTGATTTATCTGACTGTTTTATTTGTACAATATAGAAAAGTGTATTCTTTGAATAGGTATTGTAAATATAAATTTAATTTTTCTACTTTTGGATGTAAACAGAACTATAAAATGAACCCTTGCCCCATTCCCAATTATTTTTTATGTAACTGGATGAACTTGACTGTTAATCTTGTCCAGCAGTTTGATGCAAATGGCTAAGGAAGTACAAAAACCAATTAATACACTCTACACCAGGGAGAGGGGGGAGAGGAATCCAAGCTTAATATTGAGAAAGCTTGTTCAAAACAAAATAGAGGAACTAAGAGCATTTGATTGCACCTTCAAAGTCTTTACAAGCAAAATATTCTCCAGCAATGCCATCATACATAATTACAACTGTAATCTAAATTTCACAAGTGCTTTTGCACACTGTATATAAATACACATCACAAAAGGTGCAATTTAGAGTAAGACACTGAATATATACAAAATTAACACAGATTGAAGTCTAAACAAAAGGCATATTGCAATCTGTTTGAAAAATAATGTAAGTAGGTATTACTTTATTCACTTACACTAATTTACATTTATACAAATCTTACTGGACTGACTATATTAGGTCACTAGAAGGGAACGGAATATCTGCACTATCTACAGGTAAAGTTACTGCACTGATTTTTTTAGTAAATCCAGGTCCTAATTATGAAAAAATGTGGCATTTACTTACACAAGAGATGGATTCCCTTTTCAGAGATCTGCACAAACATTGCTATTTATGCTCAGGGAGATGTCCTTAGCAGACAGAGCCCTTCACACAGTGACTGGCAGGTCCGACCCGGTCTGTGAGCCCACCACTGCTGCTGGCTGCCTCCCAGGCATTTCAAGGAGGCAGCAGAGAAGGGTCAAGGGCCTTCTGCTCAGTGCACAGGGCTGGGAGGTGAAGCATCCTCCCACCCTATTGCCTTCACACACAGAGGCACGTATCTCTGCTGCTGGTGTGCCTAGCCCCTAGCTCTCCCCAGCCTGGCCCTGCTAGAAAACCTGGAGAAACAGCTCTGCTGCATTTCTCTGTATGTACACTTTTATAGAAGGAATACAAAATCCCTTTTGGAAAAAAACGTAGCTAGTTCAGGCTGCAGTGAGACTGGTAGTAAAAATGCCTGTGATTAAACATGGTTAATGGATCTTTATGATAGGTAAGTAACCTACCAGGTTAATTCTGCAAATGTGCTCCACTATCAAAAATGTGATCTGAGATTGCCTGTAACAAATACTGAAAAAAATCCCCTGCCTTAGTCTATACCCAGCTATAGCTGATTGCCCCCCGTTTAGTGTAAAAGGATCTGTGTCTGTTTTTGTAGCAATCCTGATTCTGTGCTAGTACTTTCTCTGATCACAGCTCTCAAAATTATTTTAAACAACACTAAAAGAGCCCTTATGCCAAGTAAATTGCCAACATGGAGAGAAGCAGCATGCTGAATACCCACAGCCAGGCTGAACATGATCCCTACCTGCATTTGCAAATCGATTCAGATGCAGATTGTCATCTCCCATGACTTCAGCTTCTCAGGCCTAAACACTCTTCCAGGGTTACAGCTTATCCTAGAAAACACAACGGACTGCACAGCCCTACTTCCTGTGAGGGATTAGGCTCCTGCAGACCTCTTAAAAAACCAAGCTTCACCTAAACAACAGCATCTATCTGCTACACACTTATGTAACACTATGCTGGGCAGACAGTCTGGCACTGTGGCGTGGCTGCTCTTCCTCACTTCTGAGGACAGGCCACTGTCTTAGCCTTCAAGTCCCAGCTTAAGAAACACCCGAGCACTCCATTCCTATCAAAAGTTCCCCCGTAATGCCATTCGCCTCTATGCTCCTTGGGCCCTGTTCCAGAAACATTCTCCATGACTTGCTCAGTGCTAAATCTGCAAGCAACCCCTCTGTATTATTGCCTATGTATCTCACAGTGCTCCATGCACTAAAGGAACATGTTGTGTCAGGTCCTAAATACAAGTACTACCTTCCATTTAGATGCTTATTTCTACATATTTCCTTTCAGAATTATCTTGGATACACTGGTACCTCCATATTACAGGCCTGTCAGCAAAAGCATGATCTGGCTGTTGACATCACCTGTGTTTTCCTGTATGCACAGTGATGCAAATCCATACACTGTAAATAATATATATTATAATAATTTATATATGCCCTTCAGACAATTATTCTGGGGGAAAGGGGAGAACACATCTAATTTTAAGAAACCCAGGGTAAAAGCTGTACATTGGGAAGAAGAACTGACCTTTAGGCATTGTCTTAAGTAGAAGAGGATTTAGCTAAGATTTAAAAGGCTCTACATCTTGTTATAAAAGATTTTCTTGTTTCAATCTTACATGGGTCAATTTACAACAAGCACCAAATTAACAAATATTATTAGATCCTTTATGCTAAACCAAAGTGTCCCTGTGCCTTAAGTGTTCTGTTCAGTCCGCTTCATTGTGGCTCATGTGCATGAGTCAGCAGTTCATGGCACAAGGGTCACCTTTGGACTTCCCTGCAGAGCTGATAACCCTCATCAGACAGCGTCCAAACTCCTCCAGGATCATGCGTTCTGCTGCAGCTTTGGACTTGCCCGTCTTCTCCGCTTGCTCTGCCTGTGCCAGGAGGCATTCACAGGTTGCATCGGCCACCTCCTTGGTGACAAATGTAAAGGGCAGCCTGAAAAAAAGAAACATCCTGCAAAAACACACTGCAAAAACACACAAGGCACCTAACTCTAGAGCTGGCAATTTTTTAGTCTGAGGACTGATGAGATTGCATCTGTCCCATTGCTTCCAGGAGCCTTTAGATAGTGAATAAGCCTCAGTTAACAGCCAAATGAACTCGTGGGTCAGTATCCCACTGTTACAGGAACAAAATATTCCATTTATCTGACTACTCCCACCTCTACAGCTTACACAGACAAGGCTCAGATGACAGGTACATACCTGTCACATACATCAAAAACCCGCACTAGAAACAACTCAAAGAGGGTGCAGCATTAACTTACTTCCCACCACCACTGCTAAGTGCTGGTGCTGGCCTTGTCAGCAAGTCTGAGATCTGGGAAGATAACTTCGTCTTTGCAGCAGTCTGCTGCTGGACCCTGACTTCTGCAGCGTCTGCTAAATGCATCAATGTCTTTCGCTCTGGGCTTTCTTCAAAATTTTTACAGCCAATGCATTTGCATATGGAAGAACACATGATTTTTGCCTGAAAGAAAACATAAGAAACCTGTTGCAAGTTTGACTCCTCTTATGAGAAGTCACAACAAAAAGGAGATTTTGTTATAATCTTTTACCAATTCACCACCAGAACAAACTCCCGAGTAGTAGTTTTCTCTCTAAATTCTTACCCCAAGCTGAGATGTCTTCCCAGAGTATATACTTGAATCAAATCATATAATCATAGAGCACAGAATGTACATCAGTGGTTTCCCACTCATCCCTTTCTTCATCAACCTCCAGTTTCCAGTGGAATTTAGACAGTTGAGCTTTGAAAAAGGTCAGTCTACACTGTCTCTACATCCACAGACTGATCAGTTAGCAGATGAAGTAACAACTACTTTTGCTTTTGAATTCCACAAACACATTCTATCCCAGAGCATCTGTGGGATGCTGCTTCAACTCCTCCTAGGGACTTGGTGCAGTAGATTCATTTAGGAAATGGTGCTATTCAGTAAAGAACAAATTCAAGCCTAAGTCTAAAGTTGCTAAATTGTTTAAAATTAAAATTACAGAACAGTAGTGATCAGTTTTTCCATGTACATGGCTTTCTATGTGCAAACTGCTGGGAGAAGTAACATTATAGGAATGGAAAAGAACAGAAGAGAAAACATTATAGCAATACAAGAGAGAAAGCAAATGAGAGAAGTCATTGCACTAAAGGGAAAAAGCTACTATCTTTCAAATGAGATAATGTTTCATACCTCGTAACACTCGCAGTAGTTTTTGAGACATCCCGAGCGTTTACAGTTACACCCTTTGCTGTGCCTCCGATCTGATTCTCCTTCCTTTCCTTTCCCTATTTTGGGCTTGAAGGCTTCAGGGTTTCTGTCGAGGCAGGCCTGTCAGTGCACACCCAAAGGGTCAGTCATTGCATGCAGGAAGCAGAATTTAGAGGTGCAATAAAAGAACTTAAGCCTTGCACATGTGGGAGGAGATCAGGGCATTATACACCCACTCTGCCCCGCTCTGGAGCTTCAGAAGAAAGAAGCTAAATGGCTTTGATCCCCGGGGCAGGGGAAGAGGCCCCTCACCTTTATTGCTTTTTGCCTATCGTTTTCATGGTCCAGGTTGTTATAACAATTGGTACAGTTGCAGTTATTGCAGAATTCACCATTTGCAAAACAGTCACAATACCTGAAACAGAAGATGCAGAAGGCATTTGTAAACATGACCATTACATTGGTGTGTGAGTACTGACAGCAGTGGCACAAGTTCCTACTCTGGCACCAATATGGGTAAGGGTCACCCGTGCTCAACTCCACATGTACAAGTGGTATCAGCCTCACTGCAGAGCCAAAATCCTCTAGTGCAGGTCTAGCTGTTGTCTAAAGACACGTGGAGCTCAAGGGTGTCCAGCTGAGCTCATCACATAGCACAGGTCCCCTGTGCAGCAACAGAAGCTGATGAGACTTCTTCCTAGGGTGACTCCTGGGTCACCCACATATTGAGGGCCATCCTGCTGCAGCCATCTCACAGCCAGTTCCTGACCCAGTCAGTCCAAATCAGCCCTCAGGAGCTTTCATACAGCCAAAACAAAAGTCAAGCAATTGGAGTGCCAGTTAACAGGTAAATTAACACAGCAACGAGCTTTTTTTGGTTAGTTTTGCCCATAAGCTGGGATGGAAGAACAGAAAAGGAGTAACAATTGGTACATCTCAGAGGCTTTGAGGCACAGATAACCAGGGGAAGGATCTGAATGGGGATAAAGCTGACTTTTTAAAGGGACAAATATATGAACAAAAAGCAGCAAAACATGGACAGGGAAAGCCAATCACATTGCCATGCCTCTTATGTACCTCTGGTGCCTCCCATCAAAAACATCTCACCAATCCCACAGATCTGATACATCAAAGTAGCACATTCATCCCCAGCTCAAACATGGCTTTAGGCCACAACAAACTTTGACATGTTTCAGTGCTTCCAGGTCCACCTCCAGCTATAGCTAAAAACTGCTGATCCTCTTCACTTGCTTTTCAAATGCTACTGGGACTGTATGGTCATTTTTTGGAGCCTAAACCCATTGCTAAACTGGCTTTCTGTGGCTTGCCCAGCCTAGCACTACACAAACTAGATTCAGGTTGCCCTGGAGTCCAGTACAACCCTTCATCAGGTTGACCTGGATTTTGGAGATTTTTAGCATCTTGAATGGTTCCCACTCTTGGTCTTGAATGTTTTAGGGACATATTAAATCAAAATCTTTTACAACCTGTAATAGCTCTCCTTTCTTTTTTAAAATTCAGTGGTGGAATAGACCTGATTTCCAAAACACAGTGCCACCATCAATCCAGAATGTAAGTGAGCAAAAACTGAGTTGACTTTTTTGCAGAATGGGCTATGTGCCTACATTCAATGTGCATTTGGGAAAAAACAAGCTCCCCTCCAGACAGAAAAAAGGTTTTACTAGTGAGAAAGCACTTGTGCCAGGGTGAAATAACCATTTGCTCTGCACCAATGCCCCACCACTTGAAGATACAATGACAGTGATTTACAAGAAAAGTTTGTTTCCAAACAGCATTCTGTAGGTGTTTAGTATCACCAGTGATGCCATTATTCTCCCAGAATTTCTAGAGCACATTCAGGCACCAAAACCTAAAACCCTACACATCTAATATACATTGGGCACTGTGAGGTCAGTCATGCGTGTAAAATATCTGAAAAGCAGCTGCACATCTTCCTGCCATGCAACAGACAAGGAAGCACAGGTCACGCTTCCCCATACAGAGGTGGGGTGCGCTACACAAAAAGACACCCAAGCTTAAAAGTTTAAACACACTTCTTAACTTGGGCTCAGATGTCATTGCATCACTTCCCCTTTCACTACCACACCCCTGATTTCATCTTCATTGTCTAGGATTCAGGGAACCACAGATTAATTTCAGTATCTCCTCCCATTCCTGTCCCAAAAATACCAGTAAACTGACTTTGCCTCAAGGTGAAGAAACTCTCCTCAGCTTCAAATGCTTTTGTGTCAAATTCTTACAAATACATGGAATGGGACAGCAAAATACCTCATGGATAAGCAAGAGGCAGACCTATCAGTGAAGAATCACTTGTCTATTATGTCCTTTAATAAAATAGACACAGCCCATTTTTTCTGAAATATTTGAGCCCCCACAGTATTACTGATGCACTTCACTGAAGTATAGTAAATGCCCACAAATGGATACCATGAGATGCCATTTCACTCATGGCACGAACAGGGCAACCAGAGCTGCTGAGTGGAATTGGCTCCACCATGCAATAAGGTTGCATGGTGCAAAATTAGACATTTTCAAATGTTATGGTCCATATAGCTCACAGGAGTTGCAAAATTACACAGGCTCTGCAACATCTCCACCAATATCCACCTTAAATCAGCATCTAGACATAAAATTTCTGACATACTTAAAACCATTATATTCTGATACTTGGCACACATTTGTGATGTTAAAAATAAGGCTTAAAAGACAGAAACTGTACCAAGCTGTACTTACAATTTCAAACACAGAGACTTAGTACAATTGCAAGGCTTCCTGGGGCGGTTTGCAGACTCAGAAGAAATTATTCTGCGGGGGGAAAAGGGCAATTATATACACACAGTTTTATCAGTTTCTTCCTATTTTAAATTCATGTAAACAGCTCATAATAATAACAACTTTGAAAAAAATCTTTATATTCCAGTTACATTAGGTTTTTGGCTGAGTGTGTTTAAATAACTATTATAAATAGTGCTTTTCCAACCCAGAAAAAGATGGATTATTTTCTGCAAATTTGGATGCATGCCTGAAGTAGAAATTAGGCTCTAAAGCTAGAGGAAGCATAACTAAAAACTGGAGTCAGGGAGACCTTCCCCAAAATCCCTTTAAGTGCAGTGGGACCAGATCCAACCAAGATTCACACAACATGATCATGCCTTTTCTTTTGTTCTACTTGAAATTTAAAAAACCCCCCAAAGCAAAAAATAGCCCCTCTGGAATAATGGGAAAGCAAGCCAAACCACAGTATTCAGTTTATAGATAAATTTTATAGCAGACACAGTCTTTAACTGCTCCTAAAACTCGGATTTTGTGACACTAATCGCTTCTGATGAGATTTGTTCCATCCCTATCCAGCAATTTCTGCACGTAATACCAGGGAGATTAAATCAAACCCGTTCATTTGAATAGCTGCATCTGGATCTGGGATTAGTTTGCATCAGTTGAGGCTGCAGTAACAAAAAAGCATCTTCATGTTCACAATTCCCAGCACACACTAACACAAAAGGACTGTGCAGAACAGCTAAGCCTGCTGGATTGGCAAAGGGAAAATAATATACATTAGCTGTTATTTTCATCCTTAAAGGAAAAATGCAAGACTGAAAAAACCCAAAGCCTCCTATCAGGATCCATTTTGCTGTTTGGCTGAATATCTGCATGTGTTAAGCATCTAACTTAAATGTTGTCCAGAACCTCTTTGCAGCAATGTTGAGAAACAGTTGACGCCTGTAGCTCACAGGTGCTGTTGCAAAATAAAAAATGAGCAACAGGGAGCTTTCAGGTCAACTTCCTTGTATATGAGTTCAAAAAACAGTAAGGAAAACACAGCTCTGATCAAGAGACTGGCTCAATTGTCAGAGAGATCCACACCCTTTAGTCAGAGGTAATAACCACACCACAGCAGACGTGAGTGTCTTGCAGAATTCCCCGAACCAAACTCCAATATCTAATGCTTCTTCAAGCAGCCTATTCTATAAGTTTGGGGATTTGTTTTTACAAAACACTTACCCATTAAATGGCAGCCGTGCCTGGGACTGGACACTGGATGTCCCTGTGAAGCCAGTGTTGCTCGCTATAGATACATACGATGACTGTTGTAGCTAGCAAAACAAAAAGGTTAATGCCTGACATGAAAGAAATTAAAGTATACACAAGAGGATGTGTAACTAGTCTTTAAATTAGCTTTCCAGATATTGTTGTAAAAATACCTTGCTTGTAAGCACAGTTTTAGACATAGAACTTGGACCAGGTGGCATCATCTTGCCTCCATGCTTAGCATAAAAATACTATTTTAGATTATCTTTTTGTTCTCTGTTACAGTCTCTAGATCCATACAGATGACAGGGATAATACACAGAAATGTTCAGACCACAAACAGTTCCTGTTCCTAAAAACATAATCATTTTCCCCCTAATAGAGCAGAATCACTTCCTGCACAAATTAGCAGCTTCTTTTATATACATGCCACTCGCTATGAAAGTAAGCAAAATGGTTTGCATTCCAACTCCTCTGCATACCTGAACCCACTACTTATTTTTCACATTAAAAAACCAAAATCTCATAAGAACCTGCCAAACAACACTGCTCTGCACTACTTTCTTTAGCATTACCTACAAGCACCTGTTTGCTCCTGCTGGGACAGCTTCTGGGGACAGACTGGCACACAGCAAGATATGGACCTATAATGGGGCCAGGAGAAAGGGGATAGGTTGTGACTGGAACACAAACCTCAGCGGAGAGGTCCAACAGATGCTAGTTTAAGTGAAATTTGTAGAACTAGACTGCAAGTACACAGTAACAATCTTCAGGGTCAAACTGCAACTGTGACAAAACCAAAAGGCAACCAGAAACCAGGCTGGTAACATTAATGCCAGGAGCTATCAGAGTCCTTGTTTCTACAAACCAGCCGTCTGCAGAATGTTTCATTTATTCTCTTTTTTACGCTGAATGTTGGTCAGATCTTGGCAAAGAGCAAAAAACTAATCCCTCAGCCTCAGTTGGGGTGCCTGGTACCAGCCGCTTCTGACCCCTGGCAATGTGCTTAGCAATAACTAACACCATTTTATAATGAAAACAGGCGTACTCTGTGACCAAGCAGATCACACATATGCTCGCTTTCTCCTCATCACCAGGCCCTGAAGGTCCTGTGAACCAAGCAGACAAACCAATAGGATTTCTTCTTCCCCTCACTACAGGTCTCAGGATTCCTGGGCACCAGGCCAATTACTCTGTTCCTTACTGGCCATGAAGGTCTCAGGCACCCAGAAAACCAGGTGGTGGTGACTGTCACAGAACAGGGAAGTGTAACAGCACACAGAGAACAGTTATAAAATCAAGCTGTTCCAAGTCCTAAGTGATGAACCTGGGCTGGAACTGCTGCTGGACACTGAGTCCTGCAACTGCCAGTGGCCAGGGTCACCTCCACTGACATCTGCTTCCTCCGAGGACCGAGTGACTTGGACTCTTTTATATGATTTTCAAGTCTAGGTTATGGTTGTTAAAGGGATGAAGCAAACTGTGTATCAAGATCTGAGCCAATAGGCAGAGGGTCTAGGTGATAATAAATTCCAAATTGAGATCTAGGTGATTCAAGTAAGTTTGTATTGTAAATTCTGTATTGCACTACTCGAAATGGTACTACACTGATTCTGCTTATAGAAACCCTGTGCTATTATGCTAATAAAGAAACCTGTTGCGAAAATAAAGCTTTAATTGCAATGATGATTTAGTGTCACCATCATTCCACCAAGGGTGCCTAAAAGAAACTGTTGCCTCAGTGTCAGGTGACAGTCACGGAGCAGGAACCTTTAAGAAGAAGGCAGAATGTTCCACAAGAGCAGCCTTTCCTTAACCATCTCTGGGAAAGACCATACCTGTGTGACATACTGAGCTGGAAGGACTGCATAGCCAACATTTCCCGTGCCAGGGGCTGGTGCCAGCACAGTGCCCGGGGGGAGGTTGGTGAGGTTGGGCTGGATCTGTGGCAGTGGAGTGGCTGGCATGATAAGTCTTTGTTGGGGCTGACTAGTAGTGACTATCTGAGAAGTTGAGTTGATTGGTTTGGGCACCACCTGGAGAGAAAAGAGGTCTTTATGAAACCAGTGTTTCAGTCATTCAGAACACACTTTTATTAGTAGAACATTTCTTTACAGAGCTGGAAGCAGACTTTTTTCCTGTCCAGCCAGAACACGTCAGGAATATTACATGATTTAAATTTAGCTCACCTGTTTCACAGTCTGTGCTGGTACTATGGGAACTGACATACGCACTGGGGTTGCATTCACCACCACGGGCTTCGCTGGTGTCAAGAAACAACATCATATGAATGTGTGTTAGTCACTCCAAGTCCACAGTTCAGCCCTCTGAACTTTCACATGTGCATAACACAGAGGTACTGAACACTGTAACTCATGGCATGCAACACTTGGGTCTAAAGAACGCCTTTGTAAACAGGTATTTGGCACAAGAGTGTGTGCACACATTTCACAGCAATGGCTTAAAAAAACAGCCTGGGTGCAGACCTCCTCTGGACACTGGATTTCCCTTACAGCCCTTTTCCCTTTGAAATCTTTTATTCCATCACCGCTCTGGAAAGCATGGACAGAAACCAGCAAAAACATCTGGCACTTCTAAAGCAATTTACATGGAAGTATCTTCATGCTACAAGAGTTTTGGAAATATGCTTGTGGGCTGGCCCACCTTCACACTTTTCATATAGAGGAGATGGGAGTTGCCACGAACCACCCATAAATCTGGTAAACTTGGGAAAAGCAACCTACAGTGTTCCCAGGATTCAGGCCCAACTACAGAGCAATTTGACACAAAGGAGCATTTTCACATACAAACCAGAGGGAGCAGCAGAATACAGAATTTATAGAAGTCTTACCACAAAACCAAGTACATCTGGCAGTCTTCACACATCTCTGTAATGTATTCATTTTAATCCTTACAGAACAAACATGAAAGAAAAACCCAACAGAAGCTTCAGACAGTATGTTACCACCAGCACTTACCCTGTTGCAGAGGCTGAGTATTCGTACTGGGATTTTGACTGGCAGATTGGGTTGAACTACTGGCTGTTGTGGCAGTAACGAGTCTGACATAATGGAACTTGCTTCCAGGTACCTGAATCTGCTGAACATTGGGTGCAGTTGCCAAGGGAATAATTGTCTTAAACTGAGATGTACCCACTCCTCCTACAGTAATGGTCTGCACTGCTGATTTCACAGCCTGTTAAGCCAACACAGACAGCACAAAGTTACTTGTACAAAGGCAGAAAGAACAACAGCATGTTTATTTCTCAATCCCTTAGTAAGCAACTCTAGCATACCATTCATACCCTTGAGAGGGAAGTCAGTTACCCCCTTTCTGCTTTCAAAAGTAGAACAGATGCAAAGAGATTAAATGCCTCTCAACAGCTCAGAGTAAACTCAGTTCCATTTTCAATGCTCTACACCAACCACCAGAGTAAACTAGTATTTACATAAGTAGAGTGACTCAGTCCACATCTGCCAAAACTATTTCAGGTGACTACAGAGAACGTGGTTCGGTTTGTTTTCCACAATCAAACAACCAAACAGAAATATTCCTACTATTAAAAGCACATGGTAAGAACTTGCAGAACAGCTCGTGCTGGACTGCAGCATGATTTATTTGCGTGTGTACAGACATCTCTTGTTAAGACAGTTTGTGATTCATCCACAGAAATCACTGTGCAACCCTGGAAAGGAAAATGGAACAGAATCCTTAAACTGACGGATATCAGAAAGAGTACAAGCTGAGAAATGAAAGAAGCAAGAACAATGAGGAGTAGCAAAACAAATTCATTAAGAAAAAAGGCAAAATGGTGAAAGAAAGGGAGCTCAGCAGACCTGTGCTACCTTACAGCTGGATGATCAGTATACCTGGAATTTGTAGAAGTCCATCTTTCCAGCTTTTCTCAAACTACAAACTAATAACAAGAAAGTTTTATTTTATTTATACACATTCATAAGTCTACTGGTTTGATAATAGCCTCTTTTTCCAGACTTGCTCAATGTCAAACCTTGATTTCTTCCTTTTTCTCCTTCCATTTAATTTCTTTTAGAGCTCAGCTTTTTATTCTCAGTATCTTTTACTATTTCTATTATGCATATTGTCCTTGACATCAAATTTTCAAGTATTACATTTGGTTGACAGTATGACATGAATTCTTATGAGATCATTTTCTCAGCTCCCCAGCTTTCAGCAGCTACACAAATGAAATCTCAATTTGCACACATTTTACTAGAAATACAACCCTGGTCTTCTAAAAGGTGTTTTCTTGGGATTTTTTTATTTTTTCCTAATACACTGAAACCTTAAAAGGGCAAAGCATCAAAATAAGCACTAAGTGCAAGCATAGTCACAGACATTATCAAAGGGAGACCAGTGTGGACAAAGTTCTCTCTAGCACACAAATTAGAGGCTGCTATCCAAGGACAATTGGGAAAATTGTAAAATTCAAGGGACAGTTTCTTCTAAAGGCATGTTCTTGAGCCCAGTGAAGACAGGTGAAGCCCTTGTGTTGTGTCAGATAGCTTTAGATCAGAACTCAGTATGTATAACCCACAGACATCTTCATTTTCTCACTTAGGGTGCTTGCATTAGAGAGACTTAACCTTTAAACAACTATTTCAAATGACAGTTTTCTCTGGGGAAAAAAAAAAATTAAATCTCATTGGTGTCCACATCCACATATCAGCATTCCAATTATCTCCTGTATCAGTAAGATAAGACTCTGGTCTCATGCTGTACATGCATGTCCACTCTCAGCTATATCCACACTCTAGATATATTTGCACCAATACACATGCCTTCATGTTTACCAAAACAGGAGTACAGATATTATGACAGAAAAAGACTCACCTAAGATCACAAAAGAAGAAAACAGTAAAAACTCTAGTTTGTAAGAAAGGTCAGTTTTGTCTTGTGATTTATTAATGCAAAACTATTTATAAAAGCTATTACAGAAAACCCTGTTTTTCTAGAAATGAGACATAAGAAATAAATAATTTCTACTTCTGTAGGTTTCAGCCCATGGTGTCTTGCTTATGCAGACCTCTACAGCAGGAATATGAACTCCACTGCTGCAAACCTCAGAAACACCTGGAAAGCAGCCCTAGGCAGTGGCATAGAAACATCAGCAGAAGAGAGAGAACCACCCAAAGAACTCCTCCTTGTGTCACAGAGTTCTTCAGGTGACTTGGGAGACTCGGTATAGAGAAACAAGAATTTGCACCAAGTGAGGCTTTCCATGTTGGAAAGCTGCTTTCTAACAGCATGAGCTTGCATGGGCTCGCAATGGTTTGCACCCCTCAAGTGAAGAAGTATATGCTCTTCAGGGCAATACTTTTGCCAACTCCTAAGCGAACACCATTCCAAGAACACCGTCAGATGGACCGCTGCCAACCTGTGGTCCAACACTGCAGTTTCCAGCAAGCAATGACACAGACACACCAGAAGACAAAGGAAAGTCAGTCTGTACCTGGGTGGTTGTGTGGTTGACTATAGCCTTCCCAGGGGAGGAGGGTGCTGACTGCTGCACTGTGAGGATCTGCTGTCCTAACGCTACATTCAGTGGGACGCCCACCGTCTTCTGGGGGGAGTTGGGAGGCTGGGAGGCCACTGACACCACTGTTAGCTGCTCGGCAAAACAAAAAGCAGTTTAAACCCCTGCGCAGGATACAGGACCCTGTACATACACATTCCCCTCCTCAGGACAGTACAGCTCTCCATCAGAACAGAGCTCTTTCTGTGAACAAGGGACTGCATTTAACCACAACTCGCACAGGTCCAGCTGCAACAACAGCAAATAGACCCCTTAGGAACTTGAAGGCATCACTGATTTGCAGCACCAAAAGGCTCCTGCAGAAACCTAGCACAGCATCTGGGTGGGAGTGAGAGGCTGTCTTTTCATTAGTTTTGTTGAGTTTTTTTTTTAAGGAAACTATCCCATTGAAGCCTGAGCATCGTCAAGTGGGATCTTCTAAATAAAAGCTTTACAACTGGTACAATGATTATTTCATCATAAATCAAAATTTTAAAGAAAAGCTGCTGAAAAGAAAAAAAATTCTCATCTTACACTACTGATTCAGTCAAAGTATAAGAACATCAGTGCTTTCAAATCCACACTGCAGTTTCCCACAGAGATCCAGTCTTCTGACCACATTTCTGCAGAGTGCAGTGTTTGAACACTCTGTAAAACCACACCCCTTCCAAGGCTGGTTTTCTACTTTTTGTTCTAAACTTCCTTATGTTTTAAGAAAAATCAGATACTTAGAATTACTTATCTACAGTAAATGCAAGATGTAACCCTAAAGAGTCTTTTCATACTCACTCCTAGTTAAAAAAAGTAACTTCAGAATCAAAATTAACTTCTTTATGTTGCTTCTCTTACTAATAATTGTCAAACACAAGTCATTTACTCCATCTCTGTAAATATTACATCACTAAAGCACAGCTAAACTGAAATAATTCTTTATTCTTACTCTGCTTTTCATACATGATATTTAGTTTGCCTGCACCATGCATCTTGTCCCTCTACCTCCCTTTCTCCAGCAATATTCCTCTTCTCAAGACAATTATCAAATCTAAAACACAAATGTCACCTTGACCTGTGCCAATCTCCAGCTCTGTGTTTGTCAAGGACCACTGCAAATCTCATTTACTTTAGAAGTGATCAGGGAAGACCAAACTGCCTGTGCAGTAGCAGGCAATGGTTAATAAGTGCTGACTTACTAATATTATTGAGGTCTCCTCTTAAACAGCCTGTTGACGTTTTATGAAGGCATTAAAAATAGTTTGAGTGCTTGGCTAAGAGGGAACAGCTGCTCTCAGAATGGATGCTTAGGGAATGGCAAGAAATGGCAGGAATGGGAAACTATGCAGTAATGCATATCTACTTAAAACCATGGTAAGGGAGCCAGTTGAAAAAAAAATCTAAATTAGGGCATTACCACAGAGCATTGTGATGCAAAATGGAGACTCTGAAGATATTTTTATGGACTCTGGAGATATGCTTATTATCTCTGGAGAGATAATAAACAGCTTGTAGCAAAAACACAGAGAGCTCCATTCAGACCACTGTGCAGGAGGGATAGAAGGCTGCAGCCAGAACAGGTCCTTACCTTATTGGGGGATTTGAGTGGTGAGATAGCTATTTTATTCGGTGTCTGTTGTGTTGTTGTACTCAGGGATGATCCAATGACTCCGCTCTCAGAGATCGTTATTGTCTTTGGTGGTGTCCCTGGAGCAGACTGTGAAAAAACCCTACCTATAAACAATGAAGATACCATCAGCTCCAGTTATCCCTGGTCACATTAACTTTTAAAGCAAAGTTTTCCCTGCCATTTGTGCAATTGAGCCCTACTTCTGAGAGTGTACGACCTGGCAGGAAGGACACTGTCATTCTTTAAGTTAGATTTAGCAACAAAGAAGAAAATAATTGCCATTATTACCAATAAAAAGACAGTTTGCTCGGGCTTTAAAAAAGAGCCAAAATGCACAATGAGCTTTCCGTGCCATTCAGCTGATAATTCTTGACAGCCAGGACAGCATCCTGAGGAGCAGAGTCCTCCAATACACCTGCACCACAAGCAAACACCCAGCCAGCTGGCAGTTTCCTAGGCTGCTGCCAATGTACAGAGAAATTGAGCATCTGTGGGGGACTGCTTCCTTTAAAACCTCAGCCATCAAAAACAAGCTGTGTTACAGTGACCAAGAAAAAGGTATTTGGTCTGTCTACAATCCACTCTGAGGTTTCTGGTGGTTTTTTTTGTTGGTTTTTTTTTCCCCTCTGTTGATTATTGTTTCTTTCACTGCCTTACAGTTTTAAAGTCACACTACCACCCATGTTTTCACCTGTGTGTCATATATTCTTTCTGTTTTTACAATGCCAAAGAAGATTAAACATCAAAAACAGCAGCTCCAAATCATGACATCAGTTTCAGGAATATTGCAAAACTCCCATAATGGAAAACAGTTTTTTTTTTTCCATACTTTCTAAGTTTCTTTCCAAAGACTGCTGCTTGACCACTGAGCTTTCCTCTGCTCCATTTTGGTTCAGACTCATTTCTGTCATAGCTTCTGTCACCCATTCTCTTGTACTACATTTATAAAAATAAGAAACAAACAGACAAATACCAGCATAACTTCTCCATCCAAAACCAACTAGTGGCATAACAATTAAAGGCAACTGGAACTAACAAGAAAAAGTACTATCCTCATGGAAAGCTGATTTCCTTTGAGGCCTATGTGCTCTAAAATACTCACTTTTGTGCAGTCTAACTAACAGCATAGATGCCAGCAGCTGCGAAAGCCACATGCAACCTGAAGAATGTCAGTCTGTGAGGATTTTCACCATCTAGAGGTTTCAGTCCTCTGAGTTATTTTCTTGGTGACAGCTTTCCATTTCTCACTACATCTCCTCTGCAGCCCTTGGCATCAGCTTCCTAAACAGAATCTGGTTGCTTATACTGACAGGTCTTTCAAATTTACAACTTCCACCTCAGCTTGCAGGAATTTCCAGCCAATTAAAAATATTTATCAGATTCATGAAAACATGCATACAAAATCAAAACACAAACCACAAATGTTACACCTTCCCTAAAGTGATGCCAGCCTCTCAGAGGTGGCAAGCTGTGCTGGCTGTTTGAAATGGTGAGGGAAAAACCAATATTTAAAGATTTCCCTCTCAATCAGTGAAGCAACTTTACCCCCCACTGATGCTTCTCTCACAAGCTCAGGCACAGGTGATTTTTCAACATACTGATGTAAAAAATGCAAGTCATTTCTAATGTTTTTGGGCTGGGTTTTTTGTTTGTTTGGATTGTTTTTTTAAATACAGAAACAGCTTAATTCAAGTATTTATAAGCATAGCAATCTTCTTACAGGTCTGTATATTTGGTAGGGAATTTGAGAAAGGGGACAAACTGGAGAGTGGGAATCCCTCTTTCACCTGAAACATAGGTCAGGCTGCAGGCAGCCTGAAAACTCAAGAAAAAGATTATGTTCCAGCTATGTGCCATTCACTGGCATCTATCAGTGTTTTGAATACAGGAGAGAGTTGCATCCTTTTAAAAACCAGCTCAAGTCTCAGTGCTGTAAAGACTTAACAAATTTGTTTAAATATGTAGAAAAGATTTTAGGCCTACTTAGGTTGATCAATCTGTAAGCAGTTAAAGACATCCTTCAAAGCTGTAAAGATGACTCCGGCTTCCTACATTTGTCTTTTTTAGAAAAATTAGATGTCTAAGATGTTTAGCAACAGATACACTGCCATTATAAACGAGATATTACACTGTGGTTTTTTCTTTAATTTTGGAGGTGTTTTTGTTGTTGTTCTGTGGTCGGTTGGGCTTTTTTTTTAAGGATACATAGATTTGTTTTTCCAAAGAGAAAGACCATTTTTTATTTGCCTTATACTTTCTTAGACACTTCTGCGATGGTTATTTTTAAAGTAGGTGAGCAACTTAACAAAAACAACACGGCTTTATTAATTTTCTTCATTCAAACATTTTTTCTGTTACTTGCATGTATTACATTTAAGTCCAACCATAAGCAGACTAGAGTAATACAAAAGGGCGTGTCTCCCTTTCCCACTGTGTATTTATATAACGTTTCTACAAATACTTTCTGTTTATAAAGTAATCTTTTCTGTGGCTCTGGGGTATTTTTTTCTCCTCCCCAAAATCCATGAAGTAAAAGTACCTTGCAGTAAAAGCAACTCTGCAATTACAAAGATTATTCTAAAGGAGCTAAGTATAAAGGTACCAACAACTGCATTTATCCGCTTCTACCCAAAAAGTTTTCTGATTTTTTTTTTTCAATTGCTTGAGGTACTTTTACAGAAGCTACAGTAAAATTGTTGAGACAGAAGAATTTCTACAATTACCATTTCTTTGAAAAGCCTTTTAAAAATGGTAAAGCAAAACAAGTCAAAGTAGTACAACCTGCAATGACTGGTGACACTTGAGTGGTCTGCCCTGTAACAGCTTTGCTATTGACTGGTTTTGCAAATATCAGCTTGGTGATCACCGGGCCAGAAGTTGGGGTTCGAGTCTTCTTCGCAATCTAAAAGATGGAGGAAAAAAGATCTAAAGTAACTTGAGCATTTTGGATCTAAATTATTGTATTGATAAGTACATTAAAAAATAAAAAGGGCAATAGTCGCACACATAGTTAAAAGAATAACTGTGTATCTTGCACTTCATCTCCATTTCTCCCTATGGAAAGAACTAGATTATCCTTGACACTTTAGAACACCAGCTACCAAAGTAGGATAGCCAAATTCCTCTCAGCTTTTTCATAAGAAAAACTACGTTTCATAGTTCTCTGTGCAAACATCTCATCTTTGAGATGCTGAAATTATTTCTTATGTGTGGTTGGTCGACATAAAAATGTTAAAATTAAATGCGCAGCTCTCAGTATGTGAAGCTTTAAATCAAGTCACTTCTTTTTCAGCCAACCAGGACAAAACTTGTCCCTCAATGACTTAAATATGACCACTACTGGTCTGAAACACCTCTTGACGATTTTGACATAGCAGCAAACTTGTTTTGCAAGTGGGGAAAATGCCTTCTGCAACAGTTCCCCAAAAGTACATGGATCATCAGTGCCTGAAAGTTTTGAGTACTCACTAGTCAGGAACAAATCAGTTGGCTACCTCCAGGTACAAGGGGATCTATTTTCATACTGTAGTCCAGTCTCTTGAAACACAGCTGGACCAAGAACATGTACAGCAATTCAACGACAGATCACTTCAGCTTGAAATCTCTGTAAGCAGGAGTTTATAGTCTTAAAAGTTTTAAATAAGACTTTTTCCCCCTTTTCCACACTGAGAGAAGCTAACTACCAGATGCACTTACTCCAACAGTTTTTATACACCAGCACTCAGCTAGTGAATAGTTCAATTTAGAGGTTGACTCTTTCTAAAGACTTTTAACCCGCTGACTGCAGAGGCTGCCTACGGATGTGGCCTGAGTCTATGTGAGCACACTGGAAGGCATTAAGGAAGCCCTTACACCTGCCTACCCCACAGGTCAGGCACATCCTGCCTCTCCTCCACCACACACCCTCAGGCACATCCTGTGGGCACCAGCCATCAACTCCAGCAATATCAGAGAGGCACAACATTAACATCCACGTGGGGGAGCCACCTCTCAAAGGCACGGAGCCACCTTTATCACTCAAGCAGCTAAATCAGAAATCTGCCTGATGTGCAAAGATACAGAGCTGACAGCTACTTTCAACAGCCTGAGAAAGTTACAAATGCTCAAATGAAGCAATTGAGTAGGCTGGAAGTTATGGTTACCTACACAAAACCCTATCTACAGAATTTGCTGCCTGAAAACATCTTTTTTACAATCACGTAAGGCCAAAACATCCAAACTATTCAGTAGCACATAACAAATTCCTCAACTGCTCCACAAAAAGCACACGGGAGGCTGCCCCAGCTCCCAGCAGCACAGTCTTGGCACAGCCTGGGAAGCTGGAGCTCCCTTCTGCTATGGCACCAGAGCCCTGCAGGCTGCTATGGAAAGCCAAGGGCACCTCTGTGTGCCCAAGCTATGCCCAGCAGGGAAGCCAGCAGTGAGCAGCTCTGACACCAGGCACTACCAGAGAATGGATCTCATTTAAAGGAAGCCACGTGCTGCTCCTCAGTTACAGTACAGGTGCTCCTCAAAGGAAAGCTCCATCTCAGAACAAATACGCTGCTCCTCAGGCACATTAGGTGCTTTATAAGTGATACACAATTGTCAAGGCTTTAAAATGAAACAGAGAAGTAAACCTGTTATTTTTGGAGATAATATTAACTAACACTTTGAAACATAATTTGTTTGAAGAAGGAAGCTTCATTCACAGTCCTGTTCACAAATATAACTCAAAGCCATTTTAACATTTCAAGGATTCAATTATCTTAGCACATATACAGCTGATAGATGAGCAGACATTTTGTCTGTAATTTTTTTTTTCAGCTTGGGCACATTTTAATTTCTGATAAATTCTACACATTTCATCTGCTTGGTTTGAGATTTCTGTTTCGCTTAAATTAATCTTACCCTGCCGTAAGGTATTATTGCAACTCAACTGCTATTGCGTTTTCTCTGAAGTGAGAGCAAAGTCTGGCTCAGAACATGATGAATGTTCAGCAGGAACAGCCAGCTCTGGCTAACAGCAGTTGTTTCCCAGTAACAGTCAATAAATGTGCCTAAATGACTTACACAAATGTGTGTAAAATACTAGCAATGATTAACAACAAGTATTTCAGAAAAAACCTTAAAAATCCCAGAATAACAGGTCAACACAAGTAGCCCTGCTTCTCTCATACTCAGCTTGCAGTATCCTCCTCAAATAAATTTCCTCTTGCTTTTTAGGTGAGCTGTTTGTCTACAAAGAAGGAGGTCTAATAAACAAGTGAATCCCCTCAGGGCTTAGGAAACAGCAAGACAAACGTGGTTGCTTATAAATGAGGAACTCCTGCCCTTACCTGCTGCCGAGTGAGCCTTTCTGAGGTTAATGCCACTGGATAACCCCAGCCACCAGGGAGAGGCTTCTAGGCACTCACTACCCATTTCAGTAGAGACTGGAGAAGCCAGGGGAAATAATCGAGATGCCCCTTTGATACTTCAGAACAGGCAAGTTCTCTGGAGCACTCTACCATTGGCTGTACTGATCACAAGCAGCTTAACATTCTCTCCTGCCTATGTAAGCTAAAGCATGCCCTCTGCAAGTTACTTTGAGTTAGACTGCAAAAATATTCCCTGGAGCAACAAGCTCTTCCATAAGAATGTTATTATATTTAGGAGCACACACCAACCTTCTTTCCCCTACAGAAGTCAAGAGATTTATCTGCAGGCAACTTGACTTAAAGGGTCAAGTTATGTCTTCCTAAACACTCTCCACTAAAGATGAACTAGCAAGTGCATACGGCTGGACTTTGTTTTCAGTTGTCAGACTCTGTTCTACTCATACAGAAATAGGCACACTCATACCTCACATTTACTGCTGGATATACACATAATCAGCTACCACAAAAGAGCTAACACACTATAAATCCACTCCCTAGATGACCTCTTGGGAGACTGTCCACGTACCCACTCTCTGTGTAATTTATATTTGGCATAGTATGAAAAATAAGGGACTCCAGAAATAGAAAAGGACAGCTTACTTCAGAGATGAAGAAACTGAGCTAGGAATGGGAGTTTGAGGTTAGGGAGTGCACAAGGTCCCTTTTCAATGATGAGATGAAGCCACAATGATGGCTTAGCAGCTGCCTTGCCATGGTAGCAACGATGCTATGGACACTGTTAAAACGAGAGCCAGTTACCACAGCAAAACAAGCACAAGTCAGACTTAATGACAGCCATGGTGATGTGTCCGGACACCTGGTTCAGAGCCACGTGCAAGGCCAAACTCCTGCTTAACGCACCTGGACTAAAGCAGTAGAGCAGCAGGCACACCACCACTTTTAAGGCTGTAGGCAGGCAGGAGCCACAGGCTGAAAAGAGATGCACTTGCCCAACAGTTTTTTTTCCACACATCCATAGCAGTAATTTCAACTAAATCAGGACAAGCTGCTAAGGACAGTAATTAACCTCTGGATATAGATGAGACCAAAGGCCCTGCCACACCTTGCACCTCACAGTTTCATACATCTAGACCTGTAAGCGGAGAAGGAGCCAAATTCCAAGAAACATTTTGCTGAACTCTACCAGTTATGCCTCAGGTGCTGAGACTTCAACTGGCACAATTAGATTACAAGATTAGATTAGATGTCAAGGCAATTGAGTTTCTCTAATGATTAGCAAAGCCCCTATGATAGTGACCACAAGAACTGATAAGACATCTTTGTCATCTAATCTTTATCAGTTCACTTTTCACCACCAAGTCAAGCTCCTGTGCTGCCCTCCATCTGAAATACTTGAGTCACAAAGCCACAAGAGATAAGTTACACAAGACCCACAGGGAGGCAGGAAGGCATTCATAGCCTCCTTTTCCACTCACTGAAAGCTTAAGGGGCTTGTTTAGGGAGATGGGGTGAATGAATCACTTCATTTTCTAAGACAGGGACTCAAGGTGTGGGTTACCTCCCCTGTCATTCAGGGTAGAGGAAGAATCTCTCACTCAGCCTCATATATCACTCTCATACTTAAGTAATTTTCTACACAGAAAAGCACTGCCTGAAGTGCTAATGCAATCATTTTCCCTGCAATATTGGGTGCTAACCTTGCCTTCTTGCTTTTCATTTCTACTTCCTCCTCTCCTTATGGGAAAAAAGGAATGTCAAGTACTAACAATTCAATCTGTTTTGCAAAAGGAGCCAATGGCTTAACAAAAAGAAACCACAACAAAACACATTTACCCAAACTGCAATTAACTAGATCTAAAAATGGATAGAAGTCCATTAGTAAGAGCTTCTGCTAAGGAACCTGTAGAATTCCCAATGGCAAATGGCAGAGGTCAAGGGCCAAGTCGCTGTATTTCAGTCACTGATAGCACAAGTCATCTCATGCAAGGAAAAACCACTTCACAACTAAGTCGTTCTCCTCAGTTTCCTATATCTGTGACTTAGCAGTGAATAATGAAGCCAAGTAACAGGAACTGATCCACTCTTAAATGTTCCTATGCTGAGTAAAGAGCAGAGACGTTCTTGAAAGCTATAGTGACAATAATTTATGTTTCAAATGGCCATTACTAAATATGTTTCCACAGGTATGACGTAGCAATAAAAAAGGAGAAGGTAGAAATTGTTGCCAGAATCATCTGCAACTTAAAAAAAATATTCAGAATTGATCTCATTCACCTGCCATGAAATTCTAATCAAGGAACATTCAGCTAATAAAATGCTTTAAACCTTGTCATTTTTTACGTGCGGCTGATTATTTTTAATAGCATACTTAAGAGTTTAATTTCTCATGTCATTTAGACAGTAAAATAAATATTTTTTCCATCATAACCTGCATTGAGTTCTACTTATCCTTCACATTAAGAGGTCTTATTTCTGCCTCACTGCCAACTAGAACAAAGTCACTCACATTTAGTTCTGCCACATAACAGATGAGAATCAGACCCTTTGGGTCATAACCCAAGTCTTTTCAACACATTTTCAGATCCAAGCAGATTCTCTGTGGTTTCAAATATCTCAAGATCCATGTCAGAGACTGGGAACAAAACCTTGAAGTGTTCAGCTTATGACAGTGTCTAGTCCATCATCATCTGTTAACAAGCTTAACTAGATTTAACTAGATTTTAGAGGCAGACAAGATACACCTTTCTGTTCTTTTTCAGGTGCTAGAAGTTTTTTCAGAGAGTTTATTTAAAAAAACTGAACATAACAGGCAGAAGCTACTCTTCCATAAAGGAGTGCATACTTTGAATAAAGAACAACAAGCATATAGAGTTGAATTCAGTCTTCCTGAAAGTATGTAGGATTTATTTTTATAAAATGAAAATAATGAGAAAATTATCTTCAGTTTACTGAATAGTTCACTTTCTCTGAGGCAAACCCTAAGTTTCTAGACAGTAGCTAGAGGCAAACAGCATAAAATGGCAAATGCATCCACAGATGAAAGCATGGGCTAAAAGCAGCATTGTATTTTTTAATACAAAGAATAAATGCAAAGGCTGAAAGCAACAGTGTGTCAATCAGTGCAGGAAACAGACAACAATTGCAGCAACAGAACTGGTTTTAAGATGTTTCATCAGTGTAACTCATTTTACCTGTACTGTTTTTACTTGCTGAGACTGCAAGACAGAGGGCTGGGCCGCAGTGTTTATCAGCTGACTTCCCTGCGTCAAAGCTGAGACACCCACAACAGGTTTCACTTCCGACCGACCTCCAATGACAACTTTGATCTGCTGGCCTTGTACCTTGGAGTCTCCACTCTGGGCTTGGGACACGGCCTTCTGCGACTGCGGGAGCTGGCTGTGGGGTAATGCTAAAACAATAGGCTGGCCAGACTTGCCCAAAGTTGTTACAATCAGCTTTTGCCCGTCTGGTTTAATACTCTGACTGCCTATTTTAATATCAGTGGCCTTGTTCAGAATAATCTGATTGGCTGAGATAGTGACAGGGGTCTGAGCACCAAGTTTATGGAGGCCACCTGGAAAAGCAGGCTTTACAGCTGCATTCACATCAGGGCTTGGGGCTGTGGTGTTCAGTGCTGCATCTCCAGAGTGGCTGCTGGGCGCAGGAACCGATTCCGTGGTGACTGTGGCTGTAGTCGTGGCTGTGGAGTCGCTGGTGGAGCTTATGTTCACTATTTCTTCCAGTTCTGTTTCCATGGGAATAGAATCTCCCATCGGTGAAGACACGATAACGGCCTCAATGCTGTCATCTTCCACCAGAGTTATGCCGGTGTCCATGATTTCCTCAGGGAGCAAGCTGTTGACTTCTGCTGAAACCACCTCCATTTTAGTAGCTGTGGCAGTGATGGCCGGAGCAGGTACTGCAATATTTTAAAAAGTTATTGGCTTCCAGAAAACACACATTTTCAAAGCTTTATGAATCATATTACCGAAGAAAAAAAATATAGTAGAATTTTTTCAGACTCAAAGTATTGTGCATGCACATGAGGGATATAATGGAAAAAAAAAGTTATTAAAACATAACACATTAAGTTGAACTTACTCTCAGTAATAACTTACACCAAACCTCTACAACATCATTCACTGAAGTCAAATGAAGACATTACTAGTCCACTCTTCACAAGACAGTACACAAAGAAGCAGTGTTTCCCTGCTGAAGATACAGGCATAGACATTTAAACTCCCTGAAGTATAAAGCAAGAGTTAAACAGCTTTAAAAAAATCCAATAGATGATGATGATGCCTTCTCATACATGTCAACATTGATTAGCAGGTTATCTTGCTCAAGAGACTTGTTATCCATAGCAGATATAACATCCTTGCCAAATTTTCATTTTGGAAATCTCAGAAAAACAAATGACTGTTTAGTGACGGACTTAAACAACCCCAAAAGCTCAATCAACAGCCACCTACCCCAGGATCAAGCCAAAGCCCACTCACAAGATGAACAGATAATCCCTTGATGTTGGCTACAAAAAGAAGAGCTCAGTAATTTTTTTCCTCAATACTCACCAGAAAATATAACACACAAATTCATGATTAATTTGAAAGGTGTTCTAAACACAAAACAAATAACACTCCACATGAAAGAAAATGGAATTTTTTAAGAGTATCCAAATTATATATTAAACAAACCCCTGCAGCAAGATTCAAAGCCAGAGTCACTTCCACTTGAGAAACCTTACAGACATTGCTGGAAATGGTCACACATACCATTCCCCTAAAGCTGTACCACTGTCAGAGTCTGAAAACAGATCAGCTTAATAAGGCATTTTCCACACCTGCTGACCCCATGAGCACACTTGGGAACTGGATGGGTGAGCACACCACGTGGGTCTGTCTACATGCTCCTAAGTACTAATTATAAGCTCAAGGGGACAAAATCCTTGCAAATTCTGTTTCCTACTTGCTAGGAAAAGCAGAGCTGAGTTTTAATACTAATTCATGAGGAACTGTGCCAGTAAAAACACTGACCAAATGCCGAGGCAACATTGTTTTCTCAAGTCATCGTGGGCCCATTCTGTACAGCAGCTAACTACAGAATAGCTGCATTTCACCCACAAGGTGGAAGGACTGGGGGAAAAAGCCCTGCTAGAATTACACAGTTTCCATGCCGAGCTCCGGAGGCTATGCTGGAGCAGTCCTGGCCTCCCTGATTGCCAAGGGTGCCACTCTGATCCCCCTCACCTCAGAGTGCCAGCCAGATCAAACTGCTGTGACACTCAAGAAGCCTGAGCTGTGAAAGAACTCGACTGACAGTCAAACCCACAGCTCACTTATTGGCAGGCATTTAAAGATACAAAGTTATCTGATGTCACTGCCAGAAATACCTCCTTTGGAAAGCATTTCTCCCAAAGTAACGCCTGCCCAGTGATGGCAGCCCTGGTTACCAGCTCTAGACAAAACAGCCAACTCCTAAGGACACATTAGTAATAGTATCACATTGCTGCCTTAAAGTCACATAGGTTAACTGCACAGATGATTACTCAAAAATAGGAATAGTAAAAGTAGACTGTGTTTTTGAAGACAGCATATGTTAAGGCCACTAGGTCTTCTGAGCTGTGTCACTTGACTGTCACCTCAGCAACTTGCAAAGGCTTGCGGCTCAGATATTACAACTTCAAACTATTTCAGACACAAAAACCCTAAACCTCAAACCAAACCATCATCCTGTTCTATACTGATATGCACACAGGGCTTGGATCCAAAAGTTAGACTCCTAGTGTCAAGCACAATCCATGTAATGATTGTCTCTAAGTTTGAAAAGGAGAGACTCATCTAAATCACACAGTGGGAAAATCACCTCACTCTGTAATTATAAATAATTTAAAATAACTTGCTTTTGGTTTGCATTTGTACATGTTTTTCCCGAGAAAAAAGGCCATTCTTAGTATCTTTTAACAGTATGACCATAAAATACTTAAATATATCTAAGTAGTTTTATAGTTCAACAGTTACTTGCATTCTTTATCCTTGCCATTTAGTTATGTTACAAAGCAGCAAGCGGTTATTAAATAACTATATCTAGTTGAAAGTATATTTATATTAAAATATAAATGGAGTCAGGCTTTTAAACAGCATTTTGAGTCCAAACCAACCACTTACAAGTCAGAATGCAGAAGGAAAAGAAATACATCACATCAAGTCTGGAATTAGAAACTGAGAAGTGAAAAGGAAAGAAATATTACTCACAGTTACTGGATTAACAGCTTATGGCACTCACATTGGAAGATTTTGCAGTTATCAGGTCATTTTAAACTTATCTTCCATTAATATATTCAGGCTAGTGTGCTCAACAACAGCAAAAAAGAACCATAACAACCCACTTGTTCTATTTCTTCACTGCATATTGGACATGACTGAAATAGATACATGGAAGGCAATAATTAAAATCTCATCCTGGCTATACCAGAGGCTGCTGTCAAAGGCAGCTTCAACATCCCTGCAGATTTTTACTTTTTGGTATTTAGCCAGGATTTCTCAACAGTTCAGCTGTTTATTTTTTACTAATGCTTTTATACTGTTTCCATTTTTCCAGCTCCTCTACTAAAGCGATTACCAACAGCAAAAGCATGCCAACCTCTTAAGAACCTAACAGCCTTGAGATTGTCAAGAAAGGGTGGAGAATTATTTTAACTATTTAAAACCTTTGAAAGTTTCCTTCACTTCAGCAGTTACAATTTGAGTACTGGATAATGCGAGAGCTCTAACTACAACCCCTTGAAAATCTACCAAGTGTTTACTTAAACACTTTAGTTTCCTTAGTGCATCACTAAGTGTTTACTCAAAATCTGAAGGAAAAAAAACAATCTAGACCAAGGAAGTGTTTAAGCTTCAGACTGGGAAACTCGACAAAAATCCTAGGTCCAGATTACTAAACAGATAATTTTAGCCTAAAAAACAATGGCCATACAACTAAACAAAAGTTCACAAAGAAATTCACATAATGAAGATTTGTAAACATAGCTAGCTCAGAACACCCAACCAGCCAAACACATTAAAAAAATTAGGGACTAAAGCATATTGTCAGCAAAGTCTTGGACCAACAACTTGGAAAAGTGCTAGGTACGGTAAGAAGGAGAAGAGGAACAAATTCTCAGCTTGAGCAAACCACCTGTGATGAACCTACTCATAAAACAGATTCCTATTCTTGATATTCACAAAGAACAATATATATATGATGGTGTAAAGGATAAAGAGGATTTGTAAGGAAGAGGATAAAGAAGACCAGAATTGCTGGCAAAAATACAGAATGGTGTCTGACAGGTATCTGTGAATTTTGATCTTTTTTCTCTGTCACTGCAAAATCTTTAAGAAACTCTGTTAAAAGTATTGAGATCAATCATATTAACATCTTTGTTGATAAAATACCAGAACAGCCACACTAAACAGGAAAATAAAAAAAATCAATATAATAAAGAACAGTGATCTGCAAAGAAATAAACAAAATGCAAGCTATAACAATGCTTGTACTTTACAGTAACTGCATTTTATTACATGCAGAAACATCTCCATTTCACTAAGAATAGCCAACCTTCCAGCCTGCAACCATGAGCAGTTCGAGTACAGTGACATATTACAAAACCATCAGCAAGGCTACATACTGCAAGCAAAATACACGTTCATAAATTCAGATTACACAGAAACAAGGCTGCTGAGACCAGCTTTACACAAACTCCTGGGAAGGTGATGCATGTTAGCAAGGCCATGACAACGAAGCAGAGGACCAAAGGGACTCATCACCATTTGTGGCTGCTTTAGCGATCCCCTTCCCACTCTCTTCCCAGTGCACGGCACTGGCCTGGTGGTGCTCAGCCATGGGAACACTCTGGTATAACTTGACAGATCTAGGAACACTGGCCAGACCTGCCTTGAGTCATTGGCAATGTTCATTTCTTAACCAAATTCTCAAGTGTCACTTTCACCAGAAAATAAGAATATCGAATTTGTAACAGCTTTTGTATGAATATCTCATGAAGTACAAAACAAACCCACACCACCTAAAAGGAAAAGCCTGATAAATGCAATACGTCTAATGTACCCCTAAAGCAGCAGGGATTCTCTTGGGATCAGTGAGAAAATGCTAAGTGAAACTAACTATCATTGCCAGATACAGCAGTATCTGTTAGTAGTTCTTTAAAGCTCAGACAGATACACTTACGAGTAGCACTATTAAGAGCCAAGCAAGCACAAATATTTTCAACTTCTGAGCTAAAACCCTGCGAAAACCCTTGGAAAGAGGTATGAAGAAGAACAATGAAGCCTGCCCTCAAGAAAGGGGAGAATGAGGCTGAAAACCTGACTCAGATGAATGGCAGAAGAGTGGACAACCTAACAAGTAATTGTTCACTGCAAGTACAGTGGACTCCAATGAAAATTAATACAAAAGGATGCAGTATCACCAGTTAATCAGTACAAAAGGGATAACATTTGGAATTTCCATTGCTGAGACAAAAACATGCCAACACCATCTCTTCTCTTTCCAATCCAGGTGCAGCAGAGAACTGTCAGCAGGCTATAGCTCACATTTGAGGATTTTAAAACTCAAAAATCCCACAATATTTGTATGGTTACATTCATAAAATTGGCATATTTAAACCTTAACTAGCAAAGGTTTAAAAACACAATATATTTCATTCTTAAGTCCATTCATTAGAACAAAAGCAAGAGTAGAAAGAAGGGGAAATACAGAATGGATCCTTGACAATTTAACTGAGAAGCATGAGATGCTGTCAACCACATCTTAGGTGCTTAGAGGCTTTTCAGATTTTTCAGCTTCTGCTTCTCTGCTCTCTCCAATACTGGCAGATACGTAAACTTCTGAAGGCTGCTAAGCTGAATAAATCCAATTTTGGGGGGGACTTAATACTTAGAGATTAAACAATTTGAAATGATCAGGCCTCAAGTGCCAGTGCCTAGACCTTTCTGCCGGGGCAGGGACGGGTAGCAGACCTGTCTACAAAAGGTGTGCCCAGGTGTTGAACCTCCTGCATGTGACTGAGCTGCAGGAGATGGTAGGAAGAAGTTGGATGGCAGGTTCCAAGCACAGGCTGCAGCAGACTCACAGTCCACAGCCAGAGAGCCAAAAACTCCCCCATCAACACACCCAGAAGGGACAGGGGCAATAATGCTGAAGAATGGAGGCTTGCAATCGCGAGGACTGGCAAGAGGAAGAGACTTCTCCCAAAGGCTCTGCAGACTGAAGAGGAAACACCTATCACACCAAGAAAGACTGTGGAGCTAAGGCAGCCCCATCTACTCCCCGTGCCACCGGCAGGGGTTTGGGTACTCAGACCATGGGACTGACTTGGAGAAACCTGGTCTGTGAGGGACTGGTGGGGTCCATCTGCCAGAGAAAGGAAAGAGATCTTTGTTCACAGGCTTCTGTGGATGGTGAGGAGGGTTTTAAACTAAAGTTGTCAGAGGAGGGAAACTGAGGGTTGGGATATGGAGCAGAGTCTGGTTGGAGGCCTGTAGCCAGCAGTGCTCCCCAAGGGGTCAGTACTGGGCCTGGTCCTGCTGAACTTGTTAAATTACCTGGATGAAAGGACAGAGCGCACCATTAGCAAGTTTGTGGATGATTCAAAACTGGGAGGAGTGGCTGATACACCAAGAGGTTGTGCTACCATTCAGTGAGACTTGGACAGAGAGGAACCTAATTCATCAAATTCATTAAAAGCAAGTGCAGGGTTCTACACGTGGTGAGGAATAATCCCACACACCAGTACAGCCTAGGGGCTGCTGACCTGCTGGAAAGTAGCTCTGTGGAGAAGGACCTGGGCACTCCAGGGGACAGGTTCCCAAGCCAGCCCCTGTGGCCAAGAAGGCCAATGGTATCCTGGGGTGTGTTAGGAACAGTGTGGTCATTATCTAGAACTGCTGCCCAGAAAGGTTGTGGAGAGTCCTTTTGCGCAGAAACCCACCTAGACACAAACACATGCAACCTGCCCTAGGTTTGGTTGGACTAGGTGATCTCCAGAGGTCCCTTCCAACCTTAATCATTCTGTGAGCAGCTGGAAGCTGCAACAATTTAAGTACAATCCAGTGGAAACATTGTACTGCAGTAGCAATGCATTCTCCTACTGCAATTCCTCTTCCTACTCTTTCAGCTCTTGGGATGGATGGGAATAAAAGCAATTATTTAACCATGAAACAGTTACTAAGCTCTCCATGCTGCTGTAATTAATATATAATACTACAAAATATTGACAAGGACAGTTAAAACACAATGAGCACCCCCTCCTGCCCGAAAAACCCAATACACAGAGGAAGAAATTGATGATGTGCTTTGCAAAGATGCTGTAAAGAAAAACATATTTTAAAGTTTTCAAAAATTTATGTCTTACTGTCTTCAAAACAGAAATGTCTTACACAACTGCATCTTCTTCCTTCACCACAACAGCTGTTACAAATATACTTTAAGACTCAGCTATCCTGTGACCTATAGCTGTTTTCTTCGCATCAAAACTATTTCTCACATAGAAGGAATCACAGCATGCTACCACAGAAATTTGATTACACACACCAAGTACAAAAGCAATTTTTACAATTAAACTAACAAGGACCTTAGAAAAAGTACATAACCAAAAACTTCCATGAGTCAGAGCCTTTAAGGCAAAATGGAAGGTGGAGAGAAAGAGGAAAAAAGCTATAACTAAGTTTTGGATAAAAGCAGCACGTCATACAAATTGCAAATGGTTGAATCATGTTACATGTACAAGTGAGTGCATTGTTTCTTGGAAAACCAGCATTTCATAACACTGAGATATCTAGCTCTGGATTGGACAACCCCCTTTCCACCACAAGAAAATACTATGTTGCCCAAAGGTACCATCTATTGCAAAAGATTATTAAGGAAGAACATTCTAGCCGTTGTGAGGTACTGAACAAAACACAACAAAACTCCAAGCACTCACTCAGAGTCATCAGTTAAAGTCTTAAACACTACTTGTTTACCACACACCTCTCTTACAGCAACTTTCCAGGAAAGTACTGGAAATAACATTCCATGCAGCAGAATACTTCAAAGAAGTTCAGTTTGCCTCCTATAATGGGAAACAATGTTCTACTTTCAAGCAGAGCTTTAGGCAAACTAAAAATAAAATAGAAACACAGAATCAGAACGTTTCCCTTCACCCTTCTCTTGGTTTGCATACCAGTCATTTTCAAAACATACCATAGCACAAAAGCTAAAACACAGAACTGCACAGATGCTAAGACCACTAAACACATTCTGAAGGTGTTCACTACACTGAACAATCCAAATTTGGGGTTCGTAGATTCCAGGGCCTTTACATTTAATCAAGTACTTCTAACCTTATGTTCCATACAAACCTTGGGGTGAGACCAAAAGGAAAAAATCGTAAAATAACTTCAATAATTCAATTTTCTGCAGTGTTTAGTAGACCAGTAGTAAGGCATTACAAATCTAAAGTTACATTGAATAAACATGTAGTGAACATAGCTTGACTGATAAAAAAACCAAACAAACCTGAAATGTGAAGAGTACTTACCACTAGGCCCCAAAAATTGCAGATTTTTGTCCAGACATCTCTTGAACATGAGGCTACAGAAGAATTCAGAAGACACAGTAATATCACACCAAGAACACCCGGTAACAACACGTGTGAAAACTACCACCATAGGCTTGATATCAAATTCCCCACAGACTTTTAGCAGGTGTTATCATATTGCACACCTTTAAGATCAGGCTTGTTGCCGGCAATTTCAGCAAGAGTACATTTTAGAGCTATATTTATGAACAAGAGTTCATCACAACAGAATTGTAACCTACCAGTTTTACTCAGACTTTGCCAACTGGGAAGCACAATGATGACCCAGTGCATCACACCTATACTACACCAGCACTGCCCAGTTGGGAGGTACAATGCATGAAGTTCATTCTAAATGAAACAAAAACCCCACACACAACACTGATTTCAGTGAAATATTTAATTTCGAAAAAATATGCTAAAATGGCACA
This sequence comes from Eulacestoma nigropectus, assembly GCA_013397775.1. Lineage (NCBI taxonomy): Eukaryota > Metazoa > Chordata > Aves > Passeriformes > Eulacestoma > Eulacestoma nigropectus. The sequence continues at coordinate 6,021,708 of VZTE01000262.1, forward strand.
GAAAATTTTGCCCTAAAAACTTAATTCCTTACGTGTCTTATGTAATCATATGATTCTTTTCAAAGTTAGAGCACCACAGAGGTGAAAACCAGAGAAAAATTTTAAGACTATAAAGCTCAGTGCTTTAAAGGTAGTGCTGTCAAGATTTGAATAGCGGTGAAAGCTGCTATGGCCACTATTGCTTTTTAAACTTATCCTAAAAATCTAGGTTGGCTTTCTTCATTTTTGAGTCCAGTGGAGCATTAAAACAAAAATAAAGATAGCTCGAACAGTTACATTGCAGTGATTTGCATGAAAACGTGCTTCTAGCTGCAGATCTCAGCAGTTCTACCAGCTTTAAACATGACTACACATCACAAGTACAGAATATATTTACTTGCAGAAGGGCTGAGCTGAAGATAAACAGCTCACCTGCAGGCAAACCAGGACTTCATTCAGAAAAAAAACACTATTAACACCTCCTTCCCACTTCAAACTCCAGACAAAGCACCTCTATTCCTTTCGGGAAAGCTTACTTAAACAACTAGGAGTGTGCAATAGCTGACTGACTTTTGTGGAATGAAATTCCACATTAAGATTTTGAGCTGGGATCAGTTCAACAGGAGAAATAGGAATTTCTGTGGAATCTTCATCCCTGCTCCAGTACCATGTGGGTCACTTCAAATGCAGGCTTCTCAGACCTCTGAAGTCTCATGTGTCATAACATAAAAGGTTGAAGAGCTTCTGAAACACAAATTCTTAAGTTTCATTAGCTGTAGGTAAGAAAACAAACAGCTTTGGATAAACACTTCAAAAACTCCCAAAAACTTACAGACAGGACTAGCCAGAAAGAAGCATTTCAGTGACTAGGACTACACTGTATCTCTTACAACCTTTGTTTTCAATATGCTGAAAGTGACCCAGCAAGATATCGACACTGTATCTTATTCTATCCCTGGAGAAGCTTTATTCCAGACAATATGCCAAGGCCACTTAGGAAGAACAGTTCTTTGCCTGCACCCTCCACGCTGCTCACTGGGAAGTCTGTTCCACTGCCCAATCACTCTCTGGGGGAAGAACCTTTTCCTAATACCCAACCTAAACAACCAGCAGGTTTTGAGAAAAGCCCCAAATCTGTCCTTACAGGATACCCTTTCAAATTTGATTTTCATGGCAAACATGCTCAACCACTAGTTGGACATGTCACCACTAACTACACTGTCTGAGTTGATATAGATCCAGAATGTTCATCTTCTCAGACTAAGTGAAGAAACAATAGTATGCAAAGCCTTAACTGTATTTTTCCACAGAAAAAGGTGTTTGGCTTTCTTTTTAATGTAACAAGATCTAGCTCTTTACTACATCTAAAATCAATTTGTGTACACAAAAGAAGCTTTAGCCAACTGTCAGTTCATAATTTTGAGGACTGGAGATTAACAGTGATTAACACATGACAGGACGCTGGAGCTGACCTGCAGCTTGGCAGGTTCTCTGTGTGACTCAGCTGCCCTAGTTCATCACTACACAGTAAATAGCACCACATACCCACAAAGAGCTGGACACACCTGAACCAGAGGCTGTCACTCTGTAAATTCTCTCACAATCCAGCTCAGGACACACACCCAAACAGCTCTGTGTTAAACAGTCTACTGAAAACAACCCAGCAGCAGCAATAGCGCTTAAAAATAACTACGGGATGTCCTTCCATAAAATTCTGTAGCATCTGCATTTATCAATGTCATTAAGAATTTTTGTTAAGAATCCAGGACATCCAACTTGGCAAAACCTTTTAGTCAACCTATTTTTGCTGACGTAACACCAAAACTCACCTTCCTGTTCAACAAAGAATGAGCTCTTATTTTTCCCAGTCATTCCAGTAGCAATGGTAAAAATTCACAAGTAGCCTCCCTCTTGCCTGTTTTCTGCTTCTCTCCTGGGGAAGTCCACGTTTTTTATCCACAAGAAACAGGAGTGACAAACTTTGCCAATATCATTGAGTGCAAAACTGACTACAGCCTTGCTGGTCATTCCAATCTAGCCAGTTCACAACAGTGGCAACAAAACTAATCTCTGCAAATGGAAAAACACCCACTAGTCATTTAATGGTCCAGGCATTCTCCCAGCAAAGAGAAAACTTATTTTAGGAAAAGATCAATGCATAACAACACGAGGTTCACAGTTCCCAGATATTCTTGACTGCTTGCTAGTGCAAGGGATTTAGAACACCTACCTATGCAAAGCAGAATCAAGTTACAGTTTAGAAAGTGAAGGTCACTTGTTTGCCTAAGTTGATTTCAAGGGGAAAACAAATAAATCTTACAGAAACACATCCTTTTATTGGGTCATTTTATAAGCAAAACAAACTCAAGAACAGTCTACTTAATCTCCTTGTTTGCTGTGTTCTTTCATCCCTTTTCGACAAACACAAACAAGCCCATCAACTATTCCAGGCAACTGAAATTCACAAAGAATGGCACAAAAAAAAGAGGAAATGCAGTTCTTAAGAAACTCTTGACACCAGACATGTTTTCATTCATTTGTTAGAAAAGCTTCCACAGAAACATATGTATACCCAAGACTCACCCTGCCCTGCTGGCATATTGTCAAATGAAAGAGCACAACCGCACGTAGGTGATCTTGCTGTACTACAATTCTCCTAATTAACTGCCATTCTCCAGTTTTGCTGTCTTTTCAATAATGGATAAAACAGTGACATTCATTTTAGGCATTCCCCATTTTTTCACTCTCTGACACTCTTATGTTTTCTCTCTAAAATTGAAAGGTTTGTTTTGTCATCAAGCAAAGAATTACAAAATCACTCAGCACTGTGTTTTTTCAACAGAGAGGCTTTTGTTTAAGCTTACTGAGCTAGAGATGCTTTAACAAAATGCATGTCATGAAACCAGAAAAAGATGAATCCATGAGGAAGCTATGATTAACAAGGGTAAGTGGAAAAATTAATCATCTAAGGCTGCAAACTCACCATGTTTGCGTACGTAATAGCAGAGTGAAAGCAAATAGTTTTAACCCAGTAACAAAATATGTATGTGGAACACAAACAAAATAATTTCCATTCCCTTTTCCACTCTCTACACAAGACAAGACATGGAAGCAGTTTGTCTGCATGCTTCCCAGAGGATCATGGCTCTAGATTTATCAAATACAACACCAATGGCAAACTAGAGCAAGGAAAAAACCCAACCTCACTCCTTATCAAATGCTGAACACATAACCAGTGTAAGTATCCAGTCATTTTTCCAACAGTTACAATGAATACTTAAGAAAATATCAGGTGTTCTACCACAAATTAACCATCTATAAAATAGTTCCCAAGGCAACCATAATTCATAACCAATGCACACCATTCCCTTCCCATTACTCTACATTCTGCTAAGTGAGTGCTTGCTGCCTGAGACACCACACAAACAAGGGTATGCAGCAGATCAGAAGAATGGGCAAGGTAGGCAAATTAGCAACTCCTACGTGTTTAAACTGACAGTTGTCAAGCGATATGTACATGAGAATTTTATATTACACAGTTAAGGTTTTTGTGTTTGTTTTGGTTTTTTCCATGGGAAGATTGCTTAAGCTCATGTTTCCACTGACATGTTTATAACAGAGGTGCTAGCTGGTTTCTTTTTAAGAATGGACAGAGAAAAAAACCAAACCAACAAACCAACTAACCTCTTGTCCACATACCAGTTCTGAGGAGACCCTTCTTCCATTGGCAAGTTCTGGGTAATTTATGCTTCCATTATAATTTTAAAAGGAAAAGCAAAAGCTAAAAAAACCTTATATGTCAACAAACTGTTAATTATACTCTAATAAAACAAGCACTTACTACAATTTTATAGGATTTAGTGTAAGCAATATCCTAGCAACACCTTTACTGCACTGTAATTTCAAACAGCATCATTTGCTACTTTGTGCGCACATGAGCAGCACCATTACTTTCCTTATATTTCAATTCCCCGTGTGTATCAAGACAGCACTACTGCTAAAGGTCCCCTGTCCACCTTTTGGCACCTGCCCTTTTGTTTCCCTACATTTTCCCTCCTTGTGCTAGCAAACATCTGTGTAGCCACAAGGGCAGCCCAGATGAAGGAGCTAGGCTGGAGCAAAGCCATCCAAACCCAACTGTAAGTTGTCACAGGCCCATTTTCTCCATGCCACTGACACTGGTGCTCACCCAGGAAGAAAATTAATCCACAAAGTAGTAAGCAACTCCTGGTGAGTCAGTCTGGTGCTCAGATAGCTCAGACCAAAGCCTATGAGCACCAGAGAGGCACCAAGAGACCACACCTGAAAGACTTTTCACAGAAACAATAGTTTCATCCAAGGAAGACAAAGTTCTTGAGCCTATAACAGAAACTGCTGTTACTCCAAAGGAAGAAAAACCCCAAAAGAGTCAGTCTCTAAAGATGGGGATTCAGTATGTACCTAGAACTTATAAAACAGATCAAAGCAAAGCTCAAAACTAAGGACATAACCCTTATGTGAGCGGCAACATGTCCAATGGCAGAAGGATGGCTCTTGAAGGGGAGTGACACACAAGGAGCCACGAATCTACATCGAGATCTGGAACGTGAGAATCTCTCACATCACGTAGCTTTGCGCCCCATGACTGATCAAGGGATTATTCTGTCACTCTCACTCTTTCTTGTGCAAGAACATTTTTTTTTCAGATTTCTAATGTTGTCAGGTGAGCAAGCCTAGTCACAGGCCATACTGAAAGCCACATGCTGCTTATCAGCTTTCTGAGCAACTGAGGAAACCAAGCTACTCAAATATAAGGCCTGGCAAAATACAAACCTTTGAAACAAGAACTCAAGGCACACTTTCCACTTCTCATTGGGAGCTCCTGATACTAAGAATAATAAAAAACCCAAACCAAACAATCCTGAGTTTATCTCCTAGGAGCTTGCTATGAAGTACCCCACCACACCCTCCCACTGCTGTAGTGTACAAACTCTGTAGGACATTAGGATGTGCTTCTCACAGCATGTGATGAAGAAAGTGCTACCTCTGTAGCACATACAGGGAACAAAAGCACAAACACACCAAATGACAGAGAAGGAACCATAGTTTGTTGCTGAAGCAGAAATCAAATGCCCATCTCCCACCCCAAATATTAGTTCCCCCTGCAAATATTTTTCAAACAAGTGTAAGGGAAAAGAACCTAAGGGGCTCTGATGGTTTTTCCAAATCTAAAACAAAAGATATCACAGTGTATGAGATAACATCTCTAAGAATGATTTCTGACAGTACTCTTCATCACCACCCTTTTTTACCTGTGGTTAGCAGATACTCCACCTGAAAGCATTTAAAACTCAAGAATTCTGGCTGAACTGTTCAGAGCATTCAGTTACAAACTATCTGAGCAGACATCACAGGAGTATAAGCAAACCAAACATCAGCAGATAGTTCTTGATACATAAGCTAAACAAGCAACCTTGCATAACAAACTGCTGAAGCTTACCCCATTACAACAAGCATTTTTTAACCCATTAGAGAAGCCGGGCTGTATTTTCAAATGCACTCTCCAAGCCAGCCTGTAGGAGTGTTTGGCCTGCAGAGCAATACAGCCAACATTATCTCTCTCTAGGTTGATGCAATTCTGTACAAGGCATGTAACCAACAGTTACCACTCGCTGCCAGATATGTTAACTGGATGTCTTCACAAATAATAATTTAAGGAAAAAAAAAGACAAGTCTAATGTATTTCATTTTACAAAAGGATTCCACTGACAGAATACATATTTTCAGCTAATAACACACTATTCTTCTTGCCTCCAATAAGCTAAAAGCTGTTGTAAAGAAGATAACCACATACTCACAGATTCATTACCTGCTTGTTATTGCCAGCTCCATGTAAACATTGCAAAGAGCACTTTGAATTATTTCTCTATATTCATTATTTCCCACACTAACTGTAATGTATTCCAAGAAACAGTTCAGAAGGATGAAACTAATGAAAAGTGATTTAAATATCTGTTCTTTCCTCACCTGACATCTTAAGTCTCAGAGCTTTCCTCCTGATTACGGTATATTCCAGTGGACAGTTTCACATGCTGTCAATGTCACAGGGCTTTCCAGAACCCAAATCCTCAATATCAAGCATTACATAATTAGTACATTACATGCTTCAAAGTCAAGGCCACAAATAATTAAAAACACATTCTGAATACTGATATACCTCATAACAAGCAAGAACAGTGACAAGAAAAGATGGGACTATCTGAAAAGATGGCCTAGCTACATTCACAGAATTGCTAAGTTTGAAAGGCATCTCTGGAGATGATCCAGTCCTACCTTCCTGCCAAGACAGGACCACTTGGAGCAGGTGACACAGGACCATGGTCAGGTGGGCTTGAAATGTCTCCAGAGAGAGAGACTCCACAACCTCCCTGGGTGGCCTGTTCTAGTGCTCTGCCACCCTCAACGTAAAGTTCTTCCTCATGTTGAGGTGAAACTTCTTGTATTTTAGTTTATAGCCATTTATCCTTATCCTGTTGCTGAGCACCGCCAAAAACTCTGCCACCATCCTCTTGGCACCCGCCTTTGAGATATTTATATGCATTAATGACATCAGTCTTCTCTTCCCTAGACTAAACACGCCCAGCTCCCAGAGTGTCTCCTCATAAGAGAGATGCTCCAGACCCCTCATCATCTTCGTGGCCTCCGCTGGACCCTCTCCAGAATCTCGTTTTTCTTGTACAGAGGAGCCCAGAACCGGTCACATTCTCTTGGAGCTGGGGGCTGTCCACGTCCGGGCAGCGCCCGCTCGGGGCACAGGGGTGCCGTGGCACCGGGGTGAGCTGAGGAAGCACTGCACCCGCTCCGCGGGGCAGAGTCGGAGCGAGCATCCCGCTGACACAGGCGGGACACCCTCATCCACCCGGGGCGGAGCCCGGCGCGACCTCGGTGGCTCCCCGGGGGCGGCCCGGTCTCCTCGGGCGGCGTACACCGGCGAGTTCGGCGAGCAGCCCGGGCCCCGGAGCCGCCCGACGCGCTGTCCCCGGGCCGGGGCAGCCGGGCCCCACCGGCCCCGGGCCCGGCGCGACAAGCCCCAGCGG